>CM045465.1:21621529-21689029 GCA_024666655.1 Dascyllus trimaculatus | reverse complement strand
TCATGAGAGTTGTATTTTAAAAATCATAGCTCATAGGAGAACTGTAAAAGACATAATATCTTTATTTTATATATAATACCCATCTGTAAATCATGTTAATTGCAATCACATAAAGCCTAAACATTGAAAACAATACTATAGTATTGCTTATAAACAGTAAATGTCAGGCCTGATTGCATTAAAAACTGCAGTCACTGGTCAGAACTATTTGCTTACAAAATGCTTCACAAAGAAACACTTTTGCTATGACAACAGACATAATGTTCTGTGTAATTTCTCATTGTAACTGTTTAATTCAGATAAAAGCAACTGTAGATGTCTCTTGGCTGTGCAATCAGTTTTTGGCACAATAACTGCTCACACATTATGTTGTTGAGGGCGTTGCGCAATAGAAATTATTGAGGCTAACAGTTTTTTGTATTAAAAGTCCTGTTCAGAGGGAGGGGTGGTACTACAGGTAATGATAACTTAGTTACTGCATAGATGGTTGTGTTCATGAGGGTTTCAATGCATAAAATATCTTAAAGCAATATTTTTTTGCCTAACACAATAGCTGACATCTGCCCATTCTTCCAGTCTCTAAACAGTGGTTTCTGCCTGCGGTGAGGGGCGACATCCCACCAGGCTGTGCTGCCCATGGCTTCGTCTGTGAAGGCACCCGAATACTGGTGTTTGGTGGCATGGTTGAGTATGGGAAATACACTAACAGTCTCTATGAACTTCAGGTAATACTACCACATTTCTGCAGTTAAGATTCTAACCCTGGTGCTGTTATGTAGATCAATTTAAAATATCCTCCATGGTCCTCAGGCTAGTCGCTGGCTGTGGAAGAAGCTGAAGCCGAGAGCTCCCAGAAATGGTTCTCCTCCGTGCCCTCGGATCGGACACAGCTTCACTCTTGTGGGCAATAAGTGTTACATGTTTGGAGGGTTGGCCAATGACAGCGAGGACCCCAACGGCAATGTCCCACGGTACTGAGCAAATAGATTTTTTCAGAGTTGCATATAATCAAGGCAGAATGGTTCGTAAGTTAATGTTTCTCTAGATTGGTGAACATGAGGGTGATACGTAAGGTGACACTGATACCAATTACAGACAGTGGACCTACTACGACAGGTAGCTGTCGTAGTAGGTCCACTTGCTTTTTCCTGTTAAGGCCAGTCTTGAGCCTGATTATACTCCTTTATGGACTTGCAGAAGGGGAAGCTGCAGAAACCCCGGATGCATAGTTGTTATTATGCTGCTTTCCTAGTCCATGCATGAACACTGTTGCAGAGAATGTGCACTATTGTCCTTGTAACGTTGCTGCATTGGACAAATTTTGGGCTTTACACAGATGTCTGTGGAGGGGTCCCTGCAGACTAACATCACCCTTGTATTTTTACAGACGTGGAAAGAATAATATTGGCCTCATTCTACTCTATAGTCTGGTCACAGGAATCAGTTCCTCATATGTGGAGTACCTGAATGGCCTAGAAAGTAATCTAAAAACAACAACTACCTATCTGTGTTTGCAGCTGTCTGTGTGCACATCTGCAAGAGAGCAAGGCTTGACAGAGACTTCATTCTTTGCACTGAATTACATCAAATGATTAACAGATAACAGTAGAGTTACTTTCCTTTACAGACTATCTGTTAAAATGAAATGTTGGTGTCAGTGGATATTTAACCTTTAAGTGAAATTTGGTTTATTGAGTTTGATTTTCCCCATTTTAGGTACCTGGGAGACTTCTATGAATTGGAGCTGCAGTCAGTATCAGGGGCAAAATGCTGGAACATCCCAGAGACGAAGGGTTGTGGTCCTTCTGCTCGTGAGTCCCACACTGCAGTTGCCTACACTGGCTTTGGTTCCCCGAAGCTCTACATCTTTGGAGGGATGCAAGGATCCCGGCTAGATGACCTCTGGCAGCTTGATCTAGGTAGAAACAAAAACTGAAATGTTTGCACTCTTTAGATGCTACTTCGACTTGAATGCTGAAGTCTGTTTGGCCTATTTGCATGTCTGGAAGCCTGAGTTTGGTATATTTAAACTTCTGTATCGTTATGTCTCTCCCTCGCTTTCCTTCAGACACTATGGTTTGGTCAATGCCCGAAACTAGGGGTTCCACACCACTTCCCAGAAGCCTTCACTCTGCCAGTGTCATTGGAAACAAGTAAAGGATTCTTAAGTATTATTATTCATATGTGTTAGAGTAGATGTCTAGTTTGTATGTGGCACCAAAGCAGACTTACCTTCAGCAATGTAAACTTCATAATGTGTCCATCTGTCTGCAGGATGTATGTTTTTGGGGGTTGGATTCCTGTTCCAGAGTCAGAAAAACACATTGCTTTAGGAACCGAATGGCTCTGCTCTAACTCCTTAAGTGCACTCAACTTAGGTCAGTACTTCTTTGAAAATGTTACTGAAATGTCATCCTTGCCTTTTTTAAGAGTGCTTTTGTAAATGATGAGACTTAGAGGTATGATGGTATTTTTATAAATTTGACCCACGGGTTGTCTGTGTCTTTCACAGAGGCCTGCAAGTTCACTGTTGCCTGGTTTTCCTATTACAGACACTATGAGTTGGCAGAATCTGTGCCCTGAGCAGCAGGATGATCTGGAGTCCCAGCTACAGAGCCAGGGACCACAGAGCGAAGATCCATATGCCTGTATGCCCAGAGCCAGGGCGGGACACTGCGCCACCACCATTGGGTCCAGATTCTACATTTGGAGTGGCCGTGACGGATACCGTAAGAGCTGGAACTACCAGGTCTGCTGCAAAGACCTCTGGTACCTGGAGACAGGTGAGAAGCAGAGGAACATAGTGCTGACGATAGCATCTGTGCTGGAAATTAGGAAAAAGTAAGTCTGACATTCTCTACTCTCCCTTCAGATCGACCAGCTATCCCAGAGGCAGTGTTGCTCATTAAGTCCACAGTCAGCATGCTCCATGTGGCATGGCGCCCCCTGGCTGCAGCAGATTGCTACATCCTGCAGATCCAGCCTGTGTGTCCTCCCAGCACTGCCGTCAGTGATCCACTTGCCAAACCAGTCAATCCGACGGGAACAGATGGACAGAATGGGAAGGACAAGCACCCTGCAGGTGAGAATGTTCAGTTATATCATTGCTTTATAAAATGTTTAATGAAGTTAGATGAAAGGTTTTCTCTGTAGAGCTGTTGGGGGTTTGTAGAGAGAACAGCACAGGATGTGGCAAAAAACAACAGATTCTGTGCCATTAGATACATGAGGGGCAGATGCCATCAGCAGTGAGCCACCGGTTTGAATGTTAACCAGCCTGGACCTTTACTGCACGTTGTTCCCCTGCTCTCTTGGCCCATATTTTCTACTTCACTTATAAAAAACCAATCAGTGAAAAAAACAAACTGCATCATATGTATCATGTTGAAGACCAGAGCTTCTCAAAGTCCAGACCTAAGTTCTCCTCGAGATGAATGGCAAGTTGTTCCAGACCCAGCCTGTACATTGTGTCATGAACATGGTACAGTTTCTGCTGATCAGTAAATTGATTATTTTGCACTTGTTCATAATGACATTGTTGTAATAGCAACGTTAACAGCCGGAGAGAGTGTTGTGTGTTGTTTCTGCCAAGTTTGTGCATTAACATAACACCAGAGACTTGTCCATCAGTTCCTAAACTGCAGATGCAGAACATGTGTTGTTTTCTCCAGTACATAATTTTTACATTTAGTGTAAATATAAATGTGTGAGTCAGAGTTAAATATAGACTATCTGAGTCGTGTCTACTTCGGTTTCATGCTGACCAATCACAAGAGCTGTGATGTTTGTGGTGTAATCACAAGAAGTCCCACTGATGCAACTGATTTCCAGGAAATAATTCCATTTCTCCTTCTTGCCTCTAATGCATTTATACTGTCTTGACTGTCTTCACCTTGAACGTACATTGTTTAACAGTTACAAGTGAGTCGATTAAACCCTGGTGTAGAACATACCGTAAAATTTTCCTCTTTTTTCTTTTCTCAGGTCCCCAATCCCTTCACCGTCAAAATGAAGGAACCTCTAATCGAGAAGCATCAGCTCAGGTCGGTGTGACTTCCTAATGTTCCTAATCTTATCACATGTTCATACACCCATGTTGTAGCATCAGATACACTGAACAGACGAGTGGACCAAACACAGAAATGTCAGTGTTTTTAAGTTGTTCTTTGTGCTTTCTGTGGTGTGGACTTTAGGATTTGTAGCAGTAGTAGTAGTATTGTGAAACTGAGGACAAATGCAACCTGCTAGCAGAATTAGAAATGCAGTTTGGAGTGGAAATAGGACAGAAGGGATCATGCATTGTTTTAGGGTTAGGGTTAGAACGAATCAGTCTGACGTTTACATTTTTTCCTTGAATTTCAGGAGGCTTCAGTGCAGCAGAACACTTCTTTAAAATCTTCAAATGGCTCAGGAGAAACCCAAGCAGAGGGAGGGAGGAGTGCTGGGAGAGTCTTGGACGAGGGCATGAAACACTGCAGTGAGTCTTGTTGTAAAGTGGCTGCTGCTTCACCTGCACTGACTTTTTTATGCTCCCACAAAGTTAATTTTGTGGCCCAAATAGACGTACTTCTTCAGATATGTGCTTTTACACCTTAGCAGCCGTCCAGTCTGAACTGTCTTGTCCTCTCACTTCTGTTTCTCTGCTTTGATCCGCTGACTCCTTGACTCTCTGTCTTTGTATGTTTGTTGTAGCTGCTGGACAGGAAACATCAGTAAAAGAAGCCTGCAGCTCTGCTCAGCATCAGCCAGGTAATGATGAGGCTCCAGCTCAGATATCGGTAATAAACCACACTGCAGTTGGCTGAAAAGAGCGTAGTTCATGTGGATGTTCTTTGCTTTTTACAGACAGACTGGTTTCATCTGACAAGATGACAGATCGCTACACCCACACAGATCAGGTCAGATCCACCTCTGAGCTGTAATTGTCTGCCCTTTAACTTGGTGTGGTTGAAACTAAAACTATAAACCATCTCCTCCAGGTTCAGCAGAATCCAGCTGATGCAGTGTGGTTTGATGTTGGTGTGTTCAAAACACTCTTCTCTGAAGTCAACCACTACTTTCTGCCTGCTGATAGTGACCAGGTGGCATCAGCCGTCAGCAGCCGCACCTCATATACTAAAGAGGTAAGAACTGCACATAGTGGTTGTTAATGTAGCCACTATGAACATGGCATTTAATCATACCATCTTCTGATTATTCTTCTAACTTGTGTAAACATGAATTCTCTCTCCCACGTGTCCTCTGTCTGTCCTTTCCTTCTCCATCAGAGGAAGCTGCCAGGGCCTCAGGACTACCAGAGCAGGGAGAAGCAGGATCTGTCTCCAGGTCAGACCTACAGGTTCAGAGTTGCAGGCATCAACTGCTTTGGTCAGGGCGACTTCAGCCCAGTCAGCGAGTTCAAGACTTGCCAGCCTGGTTTCCCTGGAGCGCCCTCTGCTGTCAGGATTACTAAGGTGACGTACAGCTTAAAGCACATCACACATTGTTCACTCCTGGTACTGAGCTGATTACAGTTAGACAGCTTGAAGTATGTTAGTTTACACCCGAAGTTTCAATCTGTCTCCAGACAGTTGCGTGACCACCTGTGATCAGATCTATCTATAAACATAAACATGTACATCATTTCTGTATGCAAAAACCAAATACATTGTGCTGGAAATTCCAAAAAGCAGAGGAAGAAGTCCCCATTTGACCTGTTGCTGTTGCCTGATGTAACACTTACATTAATGAGTGTGAATATGAAGCTGCTGGCGCACAAATGACAACATACTTCCACTTACAAAGAGGACGTCAGTTGATTAGGCATCCAAATTCACATCCTTTCTTCTGGCTTGAATTGCTCTCAAAGTATTCATTCCAGTGAGGTGAAGCTAGTTGTTTGTCTGTGTAATCAACTGTTGGCAAGAAAAATAATTTAGATTTTTCTGGTCAGATTTAATCATAGTTTGGCTCCATCCAGCATACAGCTGTGTGCCCAACTTCACTACCAAGTACTCATAAACTTGTGTTTCCATACATATGCTTGTATCTATGCCGTGATAAATTAATATATCACTAGAAAAAGCAGAACTGGAGCTCTGTAATTTTCCTTATTTGTACATACCGAAGTAATCACGTCATGAAGTCAGACCAAACTTTAGTAAAAGTTTTCCCCACTTCTGCTTCTGGGATAAATAGATTACAAGGGTCATATTGTTTGATAACCCACCAGTGGACCACGGGGAAAATGCTTGCCTGGTTTGCCCTTTCTTCAAATTGACTGCTGTATGTGAGCACTTAAATTAATAAAATAGTGAGGGTTACTTCTGTTGAGCACTAATTACAGATCTTTTGTAATTTCTAAGTCATACAGAATCCAGTCTTCTTGGTTCAGATATTGCCAAATTTCAGAAAAAGTCCCCACACAGTTATGAAAAAAAATCATTACTGCCAGCATTCTATGATTAGATACATGGAAGAAACAACTACTTTACAATGCAGTACTTTCCCCCTTGTTTTAAAGGCTAATCTATCAAATGATGGAAGACCTGGACAGCCTTGACTTTTCTGAACAAAGCAAGACGAGAAATTAGCCTCATGTGGTAAATGTGGCCCAGGACACACTCCTGTATACATCAAGGAGAGAATGTGGCTGCATGTGGTACTAGTCAGATCTCAGTGTGTCTGAGGATCGTTATACCTTCACCTGTGATCAGATCTCCCAAAATACATGTCAGGCTTGGTGTGAACAGAACCTTAGACTCACAAAGCAAGGAAGGTTAACAGACTGTCTGGGGTATATTAGTTTACTTTGTTTATTCATGTGTTAGATGGTTTTTAATTTACTACTTTTTATTATGTGTTCTGTCTTATCTGGTTTTATTTTCCTTTTTATATGTTTAATATATTGTTTCTGTGCAGGCCAATGATTCGGTCCACATCACCTGGGAGGCTCCATCGTCTCCGTCAGGCCGGATCCTGGAGTATTCCATGTACATGGCGGTGAGAAAGAGCCGCTCCAGCTGCTCGGAGCGGCCAGGTCAGATGGCCTTTATCCGGATCTACCGCGGCATCAAGACTTCCTGCTCCGTTAGCTCCACCCATCTGGACAACGCCCACATTGACAGCTCCGCCTCCAACCGGCCAGCTGTTGTCTTTCGCATCGCTGCTAAGAACGAACAAGGCTACGGCCCTGCGACGCAGATCCGCTGGATTCAAGGTCAAGGGGCTTCACCGCCCTGCTCAATTTCTACGTTAAAGTCATTGTTATGAGCAGATTCCAACTTTGATTTTGTTTTTTTTTTTAGATCCCACTAAAATACGAACATCTGCATCCAAAGCAGACAGCAGTGCAGATGCTGATCTGGATGCTGCTGACAGGTAACCAAATAAAACTTTCCTGTTTTCAGCTCATGTTACTTTCAAAACTAGCGCTATTGATTTGTTTTCATTTCCTCTTTCAGCTCCAGCTGAAACTGATTGGACCAATGACTTCATGTCTGAAGAAAACTGTTCACTCAGGAAGTCGGCCAGGCACGCCGCTCAAATGTTGTATATTTCCAAGATAGTTTTTTTTAAATTTATTTTTATGTATTTAATTTTTACCCTGTAAATAGATTTTCACAGGATGTTTTACCACTTGTCTATTTTAGTTAACAAATGTTATGTTAAGTGATGATGATATGAAATATGATGTAGAACAAACTACAGTTGATATTTATACAGTATCTCTTTAGAGGTTGAAGGTGCCTTAGTGCTGACTTCACCACCCACTAATGCTTTTTATGAATGAAACACAGGTGGGAGGAAATGTTCCAGGGCCACAGTCCATCATACAAACACAACCTTTTTATAGCTGAGCCCTTTCAGAGTCCCACAGATACAGTGAAGTTATGAAATTCCAGTAATCTAAACAGCAGAATGTTGTTCTGAAGTGTAACCAGGTTTGGTTTATAATCTTTGTTCTTATGTTTCTCATTGTACTCAGCCATGTTATCTGTATTCATTACATGTCTGCATCTCTTCTCTTGGTTTTCATTTGTATTGCCATTAGTTCATTTACCTCATTATCAGTCCATTTACTAGCAAGTTAAAAAGTGGTGTAGTCCTTAATCCAAGATTATTTCTGATTTGAACAAAATGAGAGAACACCAAGATGTCAGTTAATGATATTAATTCAATAACCTTCATGTATAAAACGCATTTAGTACATAAGATGCAATTAAAGGCAAGGTGGACGCCACGGATAATAATACTACTGCTGTCTTATTTAGGACTAATTCTTGTGTGAGATGTTTTACTTTTCTCCTCCTCCATCCTATTTAGACCCTGAATGGTGTTGGAAAGCAGCACACAGAGGCACTGCCATCCAGCCGCAGCTTAAATATGTTGAAACAGTGCTTCACTTTTTATTTTTCACCCCTCTTCATTTTCTTTCTGTGAGAGGATTCCTTGTTTTTGCTTTTGACCACAGCGTTTCATCAGTTGTTGTTATCTATGTTCTGTGTGATCAAGCTGCAGGCTCATTGTTTTCCTTTAAGATTTTTAAAGAGTAAAATGAAAAGTCACTTTGGAGATTTTGGTCCAGGCAGCAGTAAGCTCTCAAGCAGAAAACAATCTTTATAAGTCCTGAAAAGAGAATTCACAACACTGCATGTATCTCACTCATGTCCAGATGATCATTTTGTGTGGAGGTGAATTTGTTCTCACTGGGGACAAATTAAATGTTAAACAGGGACCAGCAGAACAACATACAGCCTGTTTTTTAAAGTAGTTCCAAAGAGAGTGAATTGAATATGTGAGGACAATCTTTAGTAGAAATGTTTCTGTCTGGATACCAATGAGTTAGTTGAAGCTGAATATGTTGTCACTGTGTCTGACCATGAATTGAGACAGGCCTCTAGGTAGTGCAGTTCTTGAAAGTACTACCAATCAGTTTCTTTGCTTTGATGACACACGGATACAGATTGTAGATCAGCAGCATTGTCTTTGTTGAGAAGTGCTACCATGACTATCAGAGTGTTTGTACTGTTGCAGCTGATAGTGTTCAATCAGTGGACACGATGTCATGAAGGGGTTTAGGACAGTTAGAACGGCTGTCAGAGGGACTGATGGAGCAGCCTTGTGTGGCCTTTTAGGTAATAACTGGTGATATAACTGGACTTCAACAGTTTCTTCAGGCCCCTTTAAATTACAGAGAGATGTTTTCAAGACTGCCTGGTTTGCACCTTCTCTGCTTAAGTGGACTGTTATTTCCAGGGCTACACGATGTATCGTTTCATTGTTCCATTGTGACGTACGCATGTGCTGGTTCTCACATTGAAAGAAGCGCTACAACTTTGCAGCATGATGCAAAAAGTAAACTCATGGTTCTAATTTTGCTCGTCTAATTTACTAAAACCGCTGGACATATTTTAATCTGATTCAAGTGTTCTTGAAAGCCCTATTTTGTTTTGTTTTTTTATTTACAACACACTGACTTTGCTAAGATGCAGGATGAACATTTTGGCCAGATCAACAAAAGTCAGTGTGACAAGTGAGAAGCCAGACCTGAATGCAATCCATATTTTGGATGTCTTTGCTAGTTACGTCATGTGAGAAAGGTTGTAGACAGCTTTTTTAAAACTATTTTTTTATTTTGTAAGCACATGCACTCCCTTACACAATCTTCCCAATCATTCTAGGATCAGTTCTTTCCAAATAGACCCAATTCCAAATTTGGATCTATTTTTTTCCAGATTGTGAAAATATCTGTATTTTTTAACACTTGACTATTACAATATCAGCTCTCCCCCCCAATATCATGCAGCCCTGTGTATAACTCAGTATTGTCACACTCATATCTGCAATTTAAAAGAAAAAAACATGGTCAAATAAATGAACAGTGTTCTAACTGAAAGATGAAGAACTGGTACAAACTGTTATGTCAACATGATAAATGTGTATAAAATTGGGTTGAGACGTTAAACGGAAAATTGTTTGTTAGTAAGTCATAATAGACTGTATGGAAATATTAATGTGTTTCACACTAAAACACATAGAGCCAGTAATAAAGTATTCACTGAAGTAACCGCCTCATGAAGTCTCGCGTAAGTTGTAGTCACCGCGAGAAATGCACATTGGAAAACGACTCCCATGATGCCACGGTTTGTAGTTTTCAGATTAGTTAGCAAGCTAGCAAAGTAAAGCGAAAGGAGCCCAACTTGAGGAGGTAAGTAACTTTTGGCAGTGTAGTGCTTAAGTATGTAAAGAAAATCTCACAGTACTTTACTGGTTCGTTTTTCGTTGCTAGAACCTTAAATATGCAGCGGCTTCTACACAGCATTAGCCATGTTAGTAAGCTAATGTCCGTTGTGTTGTACGTGGCTTATCGAAGTTAGCCTGTAGGCAGGCGTTTAGCTAGTCGTGTTAAATTCAGTTAAAATTGTGGTTGTTTGCATCAACAACATAAGAAGAACAGCTATCTAAACGGTGACTGTTTAAACTGTATATCCCGGAATTTAAACAAAACAGCAGGAGCAGGGAGTGTCCGATAACGGGCGCACTGAAGCAGCTAGCTGGCTAGTTAGCATGCTAAGTTGCGGGAGGAGGAGCGCGACATTTAAAAACAACTGAGGACAATTTGAGAGGTCAGTTTGAAGTGTTAACATTTCAGTCATCTTAAGACTACAGACAGTCAGAATATTATTATCCTAACTGCTGTGTGTCTCCACTGTACGTCCTGAGTTGCAATAATAAAGACGCAAATGTCAATAAACCTCAGCGGGAGCTTTAAAACGTTTAAATTTAGGTTTAGTGCCACTAGCTAGACTTCTGAATCAATACAGTCGGCATATAAAAGCATAATTAATGCTGCCTTTTGGGGTTTTAAAGCTCATTGCTGCGTAAATTTATTCTGACCATAAACTGAGATTCTGTCCGAGTGACTGTGGTCTCACATTGTCTCTAAATTGAAACGGGAGGCTTCATATTGAGTGGTTCAGTATTTGTAATCACTGTATCAGCAGCAGCAGAGGAGCTGACTAATCACTTGAGGCTGATTCAGAGCTGAGAGGTTGTGATATTAACAGGCAGCTGAGGGACTCCTCTTAAAGCCACCATGGTTACTAACTGACAACAAAGCCAGGCCTATTTTTTGCTCTCCAGAAGCACTTTTACCACCCTTGGAGAGAGTGCAGGCTCTTTTTGTCACATTAAACACTAGGTCTTGTTCTGACAGCTTCATTTCTTTTCTGAATATGAACACAGAAAATGCTTTGCTTCATTTACACACCTTAATTTTCTTTGGCCCTTTCCTGCACAGGTGAGATGACCTCCTCCGCCCTCGGCCAGTCGGTCCCTCTTGTCCCAAACCTGGAGCCTGGGATGGGGAAGTCTGCAGCCATGCTGGGGTTGTCTGCTGGACTCGGGGGAGCAGAGATGGAGCTGCAGAAGATGCTCATTGATGAGAGGATGAAGTGTGAAAACCACAGGACCAACTACCAGACGCTAAAGGCTGAACACGCCAGGTACAGACAAACCTATGTTAACATGTAGGGCTTTTCAGTCCTTGTCATACCTATAAATTAATAGCTAGCATAAATGAAATTCAGTCAAGAACGTAGTCTTGATATCCTAACATGTTATTGTTACTTAAAAACAGACTAAAGACAATAGAGTGAGGAGAGTGTACTATGAAAGTGTAATAAAGTCACAGTTTGCCATAGATATCTTTTAGAAACTACGATTATTAATAAGTTATTTCATTTTTTGTTCTTTTGCAGCCTGCAGGATGACTTCACCAGGGCTCAGGGTGAACTGAAGCGCCTGCTGACTGACAGACAGACTCAGCAGGAGAAGCTGCAGCTGCTTCTGGCCGAGCTGCGAGGAGAGTTGCTGGACAAAACCAGGGAGCTGGAGGAGCTCCGGCTGCAGGTACACCTTAATGAGAAGGAGAGGAAATCTCACACGGTGAAGCTTAACTCTCCTGCACATTTGATTGACCAGAGCTTGTAGCCTACGTTCACTAATCCAGGCAAAAAGTGACACTTGGGGTTGTGAAGTGACTTCCTGGATGCAAATGAGCCGGTTTGTGTGTGTTGACCAGGTGATGACCCCTCAGCGGTTGGAGCTGCTCAGGGCTCAGGTGCAGCAGGAGATGGAGACTCCGGTCAGAGAGAGGTTCAGCAAGCTGGAGGAGGTCAGTTTATTGCTTTGATTTTTATATGCTGGAAGACACATCATAACCAGAATAACTGTCAGTGCTATGGCTGAGTATTTCATCTTAAAAGTGCAGTGACTGTCTCAGAAATATGGATTCAGACCAACAAACCAACAAACGTAAAGAACAAATCTTGCAGGGTAGAACTTTCTGTATCAATAGTCTACTGAAGCATCAGTTTCTGGTTTAAACATGCATGGCTGAGTTTCTCCAATATGACAGCATATTATTGTGTAGTGCAGAGCTGTAGGTGAATTTACTTTCATGGAAAAAAAACCCTGTAAATATGCAAATTTGATACTCAGAAGGGATTTTTTAGGGATTTAATCAACAACTAAAGTGTAAATTCAAGGCAATCAAATGCTGCATGCTGTCAATAAGACAAACAAATGGCACAAATATCAGTACTGCTCCATTGTTAGACCTGTTTACTATTAGCGACAAAATAAATTTAAAATGTCAATTAAAACAAGTGCAACAGGGGAGACACCACCAGTGAGCAGAGTAAAAAATGATACCAACATGAAACTTCCCAAGTTGATTACTTGCAACAAGACAATGATTTTTTTATGTTACAAGTTTTCTGAAGATGTTTATATATGCAGATGCTGCATTATCTCACTAAAGATACCATAATTTGCATTCATTTCCAGAACAGAAATCTAAATGTCGGATAAAACCTGCATGTAGGAAGGAATAAAACTGGAATGTTTCTTTTATGTTTAAAGCTACTAAAGTGGGAATATAATGTAATTTTTTTGAGAAAATATTCTTAGTCATCTTTGTAGTAACAGCTGCTATGAGCGAGAACAGTGGAGCCAATGATTGAGCTACAACCCATTTGCTTCAGTATTGTGTCTTCCTCTCCTGATGCGTTATGCATATTTGGATAAAGTCATATCGAAGCGTAATAGTGTGAAACTTAGCTTGACATTAACTGCTGTCGTGCCAAACAAAGATGTTCTGAATGAACAGACATGGATACACTAATGGAGTTTTGATGTATTTCTTCCCTGGGAAAGCTTCAGCAACGAAGAAACTGAAGTTGACACATTGGAGAAAAAAAGCTAGAACAAGATTTATTTTTTTTTTTTTTTCCAAGTTTACTGGATCGCTCAGTGTAATCTGTTGCCAATAATGGCTGCAAATAGCTTCTACTAAAGACGGGCATAGCTGGTATTATTCTTTAACACTTGCTCTAAATTAGCATGACCAGCTGTGCCTATTGAGTCCGTAGCAACAGATTAGCATTGACTGGCTTTTGAAAATCATTTCCAAGTGTGTGCTTAAGGGACTGGCAGCTAATTTCCATTTTGTCTGCCTGATTGCTAATCCTCTTCTCTTCCTGCTGCCCCCTCACTGATTAGCATCTGATGTGTCTACATGTGCTTCTTGTAGGAAACAGAGAAGTACAGGTCTGAGTACAACAAGCTGCGCTACGAGTACACCTTCCTCAAGTCCCAGTTTGATCACCAGAGAGAGGAACATGCTCGTATACTGGAGGAGAGGAGGATCCGCTATGAAGCAGAGGTGGGTTTGTCTGTATTTAGTTTAGTTTTTCTTAAATGAATCGTCGTAATCAAGTGATTTTAATTTGTTGTGATACACTGACACCTAAATTATTTTTTAAAAATCTTAGATGTCTCGTCTGGAGAAGGACAGGGAGGACCTGGTGGCTCAGTATCAGGGTTCGGATGCTCTGCGTGATGGGAAACGAGTGGAGGCTCTGCTGAGGGAGAAAGCTCAGCTCCACCTGCGGCTGAAGGGTCTGGAGGCAGAGGTGGCTGAGCTTCGAGCCCAGAAAGAAAACTGTGGTCAGCAGGCCGAGAACGTGCATCGCATCCAGATCAGACAGCTGACGGAGTCTCAGGCTGCAGTGAAATCTCTGGAGGTGAGACACCAACAGACCTGTCGTCACGTGTGCATGTTACTGGACCTGAGTTAAAAATGCACCAAATTCATCTGCTTTATCTTATTTGTTACTGCAACAAACTTACCAACAGAAAGATCGCTTTTTGTCTTGTGTTGTGATTTTACTATTAACATGATGGGTGTATTTTATTTTCCTAATGATTGATGGATGTGATTGGCTGCTGGTGTGACAGGCGGAGCGTCAGTCGTTGCGTCTGCAGCTGGAGCGCATGGAGAGCGAGCTTCACCTGAGCCACGAGCAGAACAGCCAACTCACCGGGCGACTGCACAAAGCTGAGAGAGAAGTGAACTCCCTCACCTGTCAGGTAAACTGCTCCCTGACCTTTGACCTGAGCTCTGACTGTGTGTTCAGGCAGGAAGCAAAGGGAATGACTGACACATTGAGCTAAAAAGGGAGGAAGACTGGAGGGAAATAACAGAACTAGAGCTCCCATCTCTTGAATACAGCTGATGTCCATATGCTTGTCACACTGGCTGATGAGGGTCATTCAACAACCAGCAGCCAAATATGTGTGAATAACTCATGTGAAAATTAGCTTTCTGCCTGAATCCACCCCAATAAGTTGATTGCATATAGGTTTTTATACATAAACTACAATCTCTGTTTTGTTTCTGAAAAGAAACGACAATAAAACTATATCCTGTTTTGTTTCTGGGTTACAGATTGAAAGCCTGAAGCATTCACACAAGCTGGAGACGGCCAGCGTCAAACTGGAGTGTGCTCGCTCTAAAGGGGAGGTGGAGAGAGAGAGAGACACACTGCAGGGGCAGATTGATGGTACGGATCATAACCACACATGTATTCATATATCTGTCTTTGTGAGAAAATTCATTGATATAATACATTCCCTGGCCATTGAACCTTCACAACTAAATACCTAATGCCAGGCTCAGACTACAGGAGCTTCAAGCTGATTTACTTTTGTTTCACCCCCCTGACAAAGAGTGGGAAAATCTGTTTAAATCTGGTCTGGGACTTTGATCTGACCCGCTGTTCAGTCCAGATTGGGCAATAAGAGGTATTTACAGATCCAGTGTGAAACCTTTGGAAGTGCTCACGGACACATTGAGGCCGCCCCAATATAATCAAACATGTTTAATATGGAGGAGTTCAAATCTGAATGGTTGTGATTATCATGCTAGCGCCCAGAACAGTGGACTTTGTTGCCAAGTGATGCTGAATATTCTATTCCTTCAGGCTAACGTTAGCTATGGGTACTAAAACTGTTAAAATCTCACTTCCATTTCTCATTGAAGAATCAACAAACTGTGTTGATGGTATTTTCCCAACTGCTTTCTCACCCAGACTCGTTTAGCCTTCTGCTTTTCTTTTCACAGCAAAGTAATATTAACTTTACAGCAAGTTGTGGCACCACAGTCTCCGTTTTGTTTACATCAGTGTACCCATGAGATGGTGCACTGCTCCTTCTGGCACGATAGCCCTAATGATATCCTGCCATGTGTTGCACCATTGTTTTCCAATCTTGTAATGTGTGCCCATCTAAAATTAGGAGAGTTTCCCTGCAAGCCAATTTAGAAATCAGTTAAGATACAAGGGTTCCATAACATCAGGAGAGTGCTCAATATAATTCACGAAAAATCCAATGCCAAGGATACTGCAATACTATCACTGGACGCACGTCAAGCCTTTGATAGAATAGAGTGGCCATATCTATTTAATGTACTACCTAAATTTGGATTTGGAAATTATTTTCTAAAGTGGATCCAGATACTATATACGGATCCAACTGCAAGTGTTCTAACAAATAATATAATCTCCAAGCCGTTTATATTGGAAAGATGCACGCGCCAGGGTTGTCCTCTATCCCCGATGTTATTCATATTAGCTTTAGAACCCCTAGCTATGACAATCAGGGCACAGACAAACATATCCGGTATCCAAATTGGAGAACAGGAACATAAAATAGCTTTGTATGCTGACGACATTATCCTTTTCCTAACAAATCTAGCGGTTAGCATCCCAAATTTAATGCAGCAGATCAGTTTCTTTGGTGGATTCTCTGGATATACTATTAACTTTTCAAAATCTTCAATGCTTTTTATGAACGAAGAGGAAAGAAACAAACCTGTTATAAAAACTCCATTCGTTAATGCAACTGATGGATTTACCTACCTCGGGGTCAAAATTGCTCCCAAGATAAGTAAGATTATACCAATGAATTATGACCCACTTGTGGAAGAGATCGAGAAAAGCTTAAGCAAATGGATGACCATGCCTGTTTCAATGATTGGCCGTATAAATATAATCAAAATGAACATATTACCTAAATTTTTACATCTTTTTCAATCCCTGCCTCTCCCTCTGCCACAAACATTTTTTGATAGACTCAACAGTATTCTAAGTAAATTCACATGGAACAATAAGAAACCTCGATTAAGACTGAGACTACTTTACCTGCCATATGAGAGGGGAGGGCTACAACTTCCAAATTTGCTATGGTATTACTGGGCAGCTCAAATGCGTGCAATAATGTTCTACTTTTATAAAGAAAACCCTCCAGCGTGGGTAGATATAGAGCAACATTCTACTTCATGCCTCCCATTAAAGATGTATTTACACTCGGCCGACCCAAAGAACCTGAAAAAAATGACAAAGAATCCTTTCCTGAAAAACTCCATTGATATTTGGTATAAAGTGCACAAGCATATTGGAGACACTCCGTCCATTTCCCGCTTTGCCCCAATATGGGGTAATATGCAGTTCAGTGCAGGAAGAGCAGATGGTGGCTTTAAAATGTGGTCAAATAAAGGTGTGCGGAAAATAGAAGATCTTTATGTTCAGGGCAGCCTCCTTACATTTGAACAATTATGCCAGGTGTACGATATTCCTAAAAAACATTTCTTCAAATATTTACAGCTGAAACATTTCATATCATCAAAATATAAAAATATAATGACTGAACCACCACTATCACATATTGAAAACGTCATTATCTCAAATTTAAAAGGACAGAAGCAGGTTTCTTTGTTTTATGAGGCCTTGAAGTGTCATGACAAAGAGTCCGCCACCGATAGGATGGAAACATGGCAATCAGACATACAAGAAAACATATCGAACTCTGAATGGGAGGCAGCATGTGTAAGAGCCCAGACACAAACTATTAATACCAGAATGAAATTATTACAACATAAGTGGTTAATGAGAACCTACATTACGCCAGTGAAATTGAACCGATGGTCCCCTGACATTCCAGATACTTGTATTAAGTGCTCCGAAGGAAAAGGAACTCTGATCCACTGTGTTTGGGAATGTCCAAAAATACAGAGCTTTTGGGAAACAGTTGTTCAAACTATTTCACAAATAATTAAATTGAAAGTGCCTCTCCAAGCCAAACTGTGTACTTTAGGTATATATCCAGAAAACTTTAAAGTTAACTCAAAACAGTCTACTCTAATTGATTTTGGACTCCTGCAGGCCAGGAGGACAATAGCTTTATCTTGGAAGAAAATGGACATACCTCCAATAAATGTATGGGTGAAGGAGATGGCACACTGTATTATATTGGAGAAACTCACTCACACAATCAGAGGTAGAGCAGAGGAATTTGAAAATATATGGAAACAGCTGTTGGAATATCTTGAACGACAGGGTGCTATGGGATGAACTGCTGAATGTTGAGCGTTGTATGTTTGTTGTACTATTTTATTTTTCTTTTTTCTTTTAATTTCTTTTATTTTATTTATTATTATTACTATTATTTATTTAATTTTATTGATTATCATTATTATTTCTCAAATGTATTTAGTTTTTCTGTCTGACCTTTTCACCACGTTGTTTGAATGTTTGTTTGTATAATGTTAAAATTTCAATAAAAATATTGTGTAAAAAAAAAAAAAGAAATCAGTTAAGATTCAAAAACTTAGTACACATCATACTCATCTGTCTGTGCAGTGAAACAGACCAACGCTGGCTGCTGCCTCTTTAATTGAGTTTCTCTCTCAGAAGAAGGACGATTTTTATGTATTTAGTCATTACTGTCATCCATCTCACCTCTCACATCTGTCTTGTTCCTCACTAAAGACCCGTCTAGGAAAGGTTTACAAAAGTAAACGGCAAAAATCTGCAATAAAGCTGTCCACAACTTTCCCCCAGTTAACCCTGTGTAACTAGTATTTAGATGAAAAGACTGAAGTGACAGATTCTGTTCTGAACTTTATTTTTTAAGATCTTGAATGTAAAAAAAATGACTAACTGATCCATTTTACCTCAGACATTTACAGCGTATCAGCCTCAGATGTTTCATAGTAACGTGTCTATCTCAGGTCTGCAGGCAGATGTGGAGGTGCTAAAGGCAGCAGTGGAACGACACAAAGAAGTTGTGGTGGAAAAGGAGAGGGAGATGGTCAGGAAGGTGCAGTCTGCTCGGGAGGAGGAGTTCCGCAAAACAGCAGTGTTGCATGAGGAAAAGTGAGAATCGCCTTTATGTTTTATCTTACTGAGATCAGTCATCTGGTGTTCTTCTCTCAGTGTGAAAAATGGCTATAATCCATGGAAAAGATGGGATGATGCTGTTTTCAATCCATCACTGATGTTGAGCATTCTACTAAAGTTTCAAAGGTGTTATTACATTTTTTATGCTTTCTTGAGGAGTACTTCTTTGTTGTGGTAGTCATTTTTGCTAGTGTACACTTTATTTTAAAGCATTTTCTGTGGTTTTATGTGGTTAGGTTGGAGTTGGAGAACCGTCTTGCAGCACTGGAACAACAGAGGGCGCTGCAGGACGCCTCAGACCACGCCCAGAAAGAGGAGTGGGAGGAGCGTCTCCGCAGCGCCCAGCAAGGCGAGGAGTCCGCCCGCAGAGAACTGCAGAACCTCAGGTCGGCTTTGTGTTGAATGTTGTCAAGCTGCTGCACAACAGAGTAAAACTGTGGCAACATCTGAGCTCTTTATCCACCGTTAAATTAAACTAATTACTGTGCACATAGAAGCCACAGCACGTTAGTTGAAACTAATACGGATAAAAGCCAACCAGAGGGTGTGAGATGATGCCAGATGATGTGGTTGGCTCTGTTTCAGTACAGAAAAGCATCTCAATTTCATTTTCAGCCTTTTTGCCTGAGTTCCTGTTCCCATTTTGTGGTCAGCTGCTAAGATAAATGTGTGTTGTGGTAGACTTGAAATACTTTATAGTAGCACAGCACACTCAGTGTATCATATCCATTTGTGCAGGCCAATAGAGAGAAATGGAGCTTCTCTAAATGTTGGCATTACATTAAATATTTTTTCTCTTAGAACTAAACTACAGCAGCAGAGCTCACAGCTTGAAGAGCTTCAGAGACAGAAAGCAGAAATTGCAGACCTACAGCAGGTAAGTCAACAAAGCATTAAAGTCTTATTTAGCAAAAAAAAAACAAAGATGCCTGAAATAAATATGATTATTGTTTGACACAACAGCAAAACCAGGAACTTGGAGTCCAGCTGGGGACGCTGTCGCACTCTGAAAGCGACCTGATGGAAACAAACCAGCGACTGAGAGAAACGCTGGACAGAGTGAGGGAGGAGCTGAGGACGGCCCGGGGCCAGGCAGAGAAGAGCCAACATGAGGCAGAGAGGTGCATCTGAAGTGTGCCAGTCTAAAAATACAACAGTTTTCATTTGTCTAAAGCAACTCATTTAACTTTTCTCTGTCCGTTGTTCCTCCTCCAGGTTGGTGGAGGAACGTCGGGTCGACTGGTTGGAAGAGAAACACAAGCTGCAGGAGCGAGAGGCCGAGCTGCAGCAGAAATACTCTCAGGTCAAGGAGAAACTGCAGAGGGCAGCAGTGGCCCAGAAGAAGGTACTGCTCCTCTGTCACAGGCTTTCATTTTAACAGGTTGGAATTTAGCAACATGTTAGGTCTTCCAAGGTATTTAGATGCATTTACACACAAATTTTGTTTGTGCTACATGTTTTCTCCTGGATGTATTCATTCATAAATGTTTACAAGAAGATGAGGATCCATTACTGCTAATTTCCACAGTTCTTTCTCATGTGTACACACAGCTTTAACATTATAACTCCCAGCTATTCAGAGGCTTGACTGCTTGTGGAACCTGCAGATAATGTGTTTGTTGTTTTAGAGAAAAACACTGACGGAGAACAAAGAGAAGAGACTGCAGGACAAGATCCAGTTGCTGGAAGCCAAAATCGAGGAGCTGGAACTGGAAGCTGCTGCAGCCAAAAAGTAAATGGCAACTCTCTTATTTTATAAATGAAATAATCCACCAGAATGAAGCTTGGCATGACCTGCTGTCACTGGTCAAACCTACTTTCTGAGAGACATGTGATTCTTAACCAATTTATGCGATTTTTTTTCTTCAAAGAGTGAACAAATTTAAAACTTAAGTCTCTCAAGAAGTGGATATTTTTGTCCCAATAATCTTAGTGTAAGCAGCAGCCATACAGAATCTGTGAAACACTGGGAAACACCTGCCTAGCAGCTATAGTATACGGTGGTCTAACTTCAAACCTCATTTCTTTTGCCCAGGCGTTCATCTTTCTCAGAGGAGCAAGCTCAACTCAACAGACGGTTGAAGGAGCTGCAGCGACGACACAATGAGTTTCGACGACTCCTCCTAGGCAGCCAGGGTCCCTTCAGCGCAGGTCCTGCATTCCTGACTTCCTCACCTGCCCCCTTCCTCTTCCTCGGGTCTGAGGTACAATTTCCCAACAACCCAGTGAGTGTTGCAGCAAATAGATATTAGAGTTACAAGTACCACAACCATACAGGAAGAAACTCTTTGTCAAAGCACGCTGACTAATTTGCACACACAGCAGCAGTAAATGGGCCACGATGCAGTGCAGGTTGAGTTTAGAGGAAATGGAACCCCTCGTCAAATCCTCAAAACCCGCAGCTGAATGCAATAAGTTCCCACGCATTTTCTGTGGGATGTTAAAAGGCATTCCTTAAAATGTCAAATCAACAACTGAGGCAGCAGTATAGGATGTGTTAGGCACTGTGCAGAGCATTTGAAGGTACAAATCAACTGTCTGAACGCTCAAATGAAAATTAAGATCATATGCTGGTGAAAAATCAAATGATCAGTTTGATGTGAGCAGACTGAAGAGTAAAACCAAAGTTTTGTTTTGTTTTTTAGCCAAGTGTGACTGAACACAGGAAACAGTTTGCATCTGTGAAATGTAAATCCATTCCACAGCAACACAAGGTCTATTGTGACTGTATCTGCACGTGAGCTCGACAGGAGCAGCAGGCTGGCTTAATGAGCGTTTAACATTTCCGTACTTTATTCCCTTGTCCCTCTGCTGCAGGAGGAGCAGCATCAGGGAGAATTCTCCGTGCTGCGTCGGAGGCTGGAGAATCTGGAAAGTGCCCAGCAGCAGCAGCTGGAGGAACTAGGATCGGTGGTTCCAAGGGATCGGGAGGCCACACCTCAGCCTGACCTCTGACCCCCCGTCCTACATCCCATTGGACTTACAATACAATTACAGAAGGAGGTGGTGTCCTATTTCTAAGGACATGTTCAAGGACATCAACAGTGTTTTTATAAAACTAGAAACATTATTTATTGGCATGTTTCCACAAAAATGGAAAGATAAGAATGACCCCCCCCCCAAAAAAAAAGTTTACAGATTTCTTAATGTTGTGATGCCTTAGCACCTTTTTAAAAAATGAATTGTGACAACCTCAGGGTTTGATTGTGCATTGAGACACTTGTTTACATTTGCCCTTAAGCCATTCTGTAAAAAAAAGGATTTATATGGAGGAGTCAATAAAAAGACTACAGACTGTAGATTGTAAACTGATGATGCAGACTGAGTTTCACTTGAAGTCTATTGAAACAATTTACAGATTATCCTTTTTTCCTGACACATTTGTAGTTTTGACTTTGTGCATTTGGAAGGTTGAGTTGTGATCATAACGTTGTCATTTGGCAGCAAAACTCATTAAGGGAATGTAGTTGTTTTTCATGGAGCAACTGCAAAGTCCATCAGACGCAAAACTGCTTTCAAAGAAAGAAAGTTATATAAGTCACTGCCAGCTGATATGCATCTCATTCAGTATCTTTGACTCCTGTGAAGTTTTGGCATTAAAATAGATTTTAAGTTTCAAGCAGACTTCTTGTTACGTCAGGGCGGAAAACCCAGAGAAGGCATATTATTGTTAGACCCAAAACTCCCCACTGACTAATGAAATTAGCAACATGGTTAGCAGCTCCTTGGAACATCTCCAACTCAGTTTAACTCAGTACCTCAACTCCATGGTAATAACAGGATGATAGACACTGGCCAGAAGTCTCGGCAGTCCTCCTCATGACAGTTTTGTTAGAGATTTTGTCTCATCCTGTCATTCATATGAATGAAAGTTCAGATGGCTCAGTTCCAGGAGCAGCTTTTCAGTCCGTCAAACAAGTCTTTAACATGCTGTAGTTGCTCCGTCAGCTCAGCAGGGGCTCCGTTCTGGTCCAGCTTCTCTTTGATCTGTAAAAAAGAATCCAAAAGAGGCCATTGTAACACATTTTCAGGTACGTTAATTTTGAAAACCAAAGCTTTCTGGAATCTACTCAAGATTCTGTCAGTGGGTTGAAATATCTTCCAGACCCTTTTCCATTTAATGTGTCATGAAAAGGCTTGTTTAAGCCTAAACAAAAAACTACATTTCAAAGGCAGGCAGCTTAATAAGCCTTTTACTACAGAGCCCCCCCAAGGGTCATGGTAAGAATATTTTGATTTGTGTTTGCTGGCAGTGTACGGTGTATTCCTTGTGATGCATGCAAATAGTTGCTGTGTTGGTCCAGTTCAGTTACAACACAGTGGCAGTTTCGGGAAAACGCTCTGCGGAAACTCCATAAAGGACAGATGGTGCAATACTAGATGTATTTCTTGCACATTTCTTATTTTATATGGCTGATCTTAGATGACATGCAGCTACAATTACATCGTCTGGCTGTGATGATGAAGCTGGGGCTGGATTGTTTTTAGTCCTAACAATCCCTACAGCCACAGTGACAGCTGTCATCCCAGGGCTGCAGTCATACACTGTGTCTCAGCTACAGTAAACCAGATCGTCTAGTTTTCTTTCTTGATGCACAAGTGCAGATTTGTACCTAAGCAACCACAGCTGATGGTGCACTGACTCCCTGTGGTCACAACCAGCTTATACTGTGTTACAGTGCATCTTATACAGCTGTGGCCACAGAGAGTCTGTGCACTCTTGTTTTTAATGGGTGTGATACTCTTAATGCTGACTATAGGCAGTGGTTGTGTTTGTGCCATTATATAATTTTGCTGGCAGAGGGTTATACTGAAGTTACTGTAATCCTTAACTTTGAAATGAATAAACACATCCATCATAGAAACACAGCTGAACACATCCATAGAACCAGAGCACCAGAGCACCAGCCCAAGTCCAAACCACAACCATATATCTCATCACAGCTTCACCATCACATCCAGGCACAGCAGCTGCAACTGGATACTATCACATATTGACCTTTTAAAAATGAATAATGAGCAATAAATATATCACATGTAGTATGTCACATACTCTTTCCTTTCCATAGTATATGCTGGGCTTCTCTGTACTGGCAGTGTATTATTACTGGACTGGACCATCACACCAACTGTCACATATGGATCAGAAGGTAACAAAAACATGAGGTAACACATAAGGAGGGGAGTAGGAGGCTCCATATTTTACTGTGGTACTGCACTGTAAAATGTTGCAGTTCACATGAACAACAGTCAGGATTCTTATATGTTGTTAGACCACACCATTTGTTTGTAATGTCTTATCTGTATAGGAATTCTCTGTATAGCTCTTCAAAAAATCTTTGCGGTGTTGAGTTATGAAGAAGTGGCACGCTGCACATAAGAACAGGAAACAACAGCCCGATTAACAGCAGAGGGAACTCAGAGGTGAAAACACATTTCCTTTGCACACAGTGTCTCATGTGACTGCCGGTTTCACAACTGAAGTCACTGCTGCTGTCAGTATCTAAGATTCAGCTTGGTCTAGGAGTAAAGCCAGTAAGATGTGAATAAGTGGGGACCAGACATAGTGTCCATAGGGCAGACGCCACCAGTACATTTGTAACATCTTATAACATTATCTCCTTCTGATTTAATCCATCTAATAAGAAGGTGGGTGACTATAAGTTTATTTTAGCAGGGTTTTCGCTCTTTTTCCATATTAGGCTGCTCACATTAAAAGTTTCTCAGTTTAGATTTGTCGTCATCCCCTCGTGACTCAGACCTGATGATTTGTATTCATTTTGGCGAAGCAAAGACACTCCTCTGGGTTGCTTCTTCCCCAAATTCCTCTCAGAGTCATGACTTTTTTCAATGACTAAATCTGATCTAGAATTCGTACAACTCTAATGTAAGGTCAAACCTGAAATGTGTTCAATCTGAAACTGTTGACCTCAGACAGTTAACAGTTTGTGACTTACAGCCGACTTTACTGAACAGTGTTAACACGGACACAAAGATGAAAACAAATCTGAATGTTCAAACAGCAACAATAACGCATTTAAACAGAAAAATATCTCGAACATCACTTGTTTGGGTTATTTGTATCATCTAAGAGTGTCAGTCTCCGTGAAAATCCACCTAGAACATCCAGTGTGATTGGGAACTAAACAAGAAATCCAAACCCAGCAGCATCATTAAGGCAAAAAAGAAAAGGAGCATTTAGTAGTTTTGATAAAATGAACAACTGACCTCTGTGAAGTACTGCTTTATAAATTTGTAGAGTTCTCTGAGGGCAGCAGCGTCATTGAACTCATTTTCATGTTTCTGAAATAAAAACAAACATCATTCATTGCTGGATTCCCCAGTGGCATTTATCTTTTTTAGATTTTTGCCAAAATGAACTTACCTTTGACTCTTCCTGTAGGAAGTCCTTGAATTCTGTGCCTGTGATTGGTGACTGTTCTCTGATCTGTTTGTAGTAAGCCTTCACTTCAAGTTTATACTGAGGAATGTCTTTGGCATAGAGGAGCTTGTTGGTTGGTGCATGCTGGAACACAGGAACAATATTCAAGGTATATTATGGACATTTGTGCATTTTAAGTTGTAAATCTTCCTGCATCTGCATCACTATGCAAACAGCACATCCATGGCTAGAAGTAGAACTCAAAAACGTCTTTTTCCACAGCATGGCAAAGTTAGAATGCCATGAACGATAGATAAGGAAATTTTGTTTCATTATTTCACAAAAATTGAAACAACCTAGAATCAACATGTCACATTTTTCCAAGAATGGAAAGTGGCTCTCCATACTACTGATATTTAACTTACATTTTTAATTGGTTTCCATACTTGTCTCCTCCCTGCTCTGTGTAAACACTGCCTGTCATGTGACTTTTGTTGTGTTGAGGAGCACAGAATTTTAGTTTTTTGAAAGAATATGGTAGGTGCAAACAGGAGGGCAAATTTTAAATGAGACATATCGGGTAAAGTGATTTTGAATAAATATGCTCTTTAGCTTAGATTTCAGATTATAAGCTTTGTAATGGAAATGCGTGTCACACATGATTAGTTCTAGGACTGCTGAAAAGTTAACAATCCAATCTGACTCTGATTAATGGCACAATTTGAGAAATTAAAAAAAAACAAAAAACATGCTTTTTGTTTTGGGGTTCAGATGGCTGGTGTGATGGATGGTTGTTTTCTACTGACTACATCCTTGCTTGTGTGTATCTGCTTTGGATAAAGGTGTCTGCTAAATGAAATTGTAGAATTGTAGATGGGTATCCACCAGTGATTACATCTCTGCCTACTGCCTCAAAAATAAAAGGAAAACTACACTTTCTCAACTTCTACCTGTAATAGTAAATTATAAGACATTTCACCTTCCCCAGCTGGATCTCACTAAGAGAAAAGGAGTCCATGAAGGCCTGAGCGATGACAGACAGGCAGCCGTCCAAATGTGGAATCTTCTCCATGTCAAAAACAAACTGAGGGTTTTTCAGAATGTTCACCCAGAAGCGTAACGGCAAACTGGTAACGAGAGGACAGTCACAGAGAAAGATCAACAGGTTAACATTTTCACATCAGCAGACTTACTCAAGGTCACATATACCACTGATCTTGCATTTATATCAACTTTTATAATATAAGTTTTCATTACCCAGATGTACCTGTTGGTCTTCCAGATGTGCAGGACATCTGGGTCAGTGATCTTCATGTTATCTGCTTGAGTGTCCAAGTAGTCAAAGAAGTATTTGACAGCATGTGGAGCTTTGCCTTGTGGCATCCCCCAGATAGACCTGAAAAGGTTCTCCACAAATGAATGCACTGCTACCTAAAAGAGAGAAAGAACAAGGTGGTTATTTTCTGCACAGAGCTGCAATAAAGGATATTATCAAGGTTCCACATTGTGTCCTTTTCCAGGAAATGAATAAAAGCCTCACATACCCCAGAATGTGTTTTTCAACTTCTCAGCTCTAAAGTGCAGCACAGAGAAAAACTATTGACTGTGTTCCAGCTGACACAGATATGAGTGTGTGAGGTCAGAACTTTCTCTTTGAGTGATTATTTTACATGGAAATATCACCAAAAGTGAGCACAGTTGTCATTTTCCCATATGTGTAGAGTGAGTTTGGCAGGCAATGATAAGGTTATGAAATCAGTAGTGTAGTAGTGCAGAGTCACAGGTTGGAAATGACTCTAAAGGGACTGTTGGTTGACATGTAGTGTTGATGGGCTGTGTTTCAGTCACTAATTCATACTTGGTCCGCTGTCCGACAACAGAAACAGAAAAATACGTAAATGAGAAAATCTTTGATGGAAATTCAGCTGCATTCAAATGCAGTGTATGAGCACAGAGAGCAGGAGAGAAGTCTTGTTTGTTGGTTTCACATGGCTCCTAAAGTTTCCACTATCTCTAAATGTCCCTCAGCTTTACAATTTCCACAGTGCTCTGATCTGTGGGTATACAATCAAAGCTAATGGTAATGTTAACCGCACTAATGCATAATGTACTAATGGACTTTTCCATAATTGTGGGAACATTGCCATCAATAATAAAAGCAATCCATTGAATCATCAGTTTCTCAGATGCTGGAAGTGCATGAAGACTCTTGTGGTCCTTCTTGCAGCCACAAGAAGGACCACAAGAGTCTTCATGCGGTCCTTCTTGCAGCCAACAGCAGAACATTTGGTGAGATTTGCTTGTGACTTTAGAGTTTAGAGCAGCTCTAGAAAGTAAATAAACCTGGTGGACCGTGAGACAGCTGCCCTTCCTGAACAGCTCACTGGGAAGCAGCAGGCAGAGAGGAGGAAGGATTATACAAAGTTTGAGCAATACAACGCAGCAGCTCAGTAGCATTCTTACTGGCGTGTAAAGCTGTGAGGCTTGTTGTGTGTGGGCTTAAAAAAAAGGTAGAAGTAAGCATCTTTATATCTTAGCAGCTTTTACTTTATACCTCCAAGTTTATAACAGCCACAAATTTGTTGGATTTTCATCGTATGGGACCTTTAAATTTCAAATTAGAATTTCCTCCCATCAGGAATGATAATAATATACAAGCCTACTCTTACCAGAACTCTGTACTGTCAGTGATTCATTTCCTGCCTAAGAAAGGGAAGATCAAAGTTCTTTTTGTTCTTTTTTGAGCTGAAAACAGAAAGTGCTTCAATTCTGTAACACTGAAAATTTAACACTTCCCTTTGCATCATTAACGCTGCTGCTGCTGCTGACAAAAAAAGACAGACACTGGTATCAGTTCTGCTAGTGCTGGTGTTGGTTTAAGCAAAATGAGAAGGGTGACTGCTTCCTCTTGCCTTGGTGGAGAGCAGCTTGGTGAGGTGCACTTCCTTCAGTTTTAACTTCTTCCTCTCCGGGTTCTTTCTTTGGTCCTCTTCTACATCAGGATCAATCTACATCAGGACATCGGTTAAATTAGTCAAAGTACTTTAATATTCAGTCATCTGTGCATGGAAGTGTAGTGACTAAAAGTGGTTTGATAGTTGCAAACATGAAACACAAACTCTCTTACCAAATGGAAGTATTTTCCAGAAAAGTTCTCGTCATCTAGAGGCAAAAATGAAGAGGAATTAGCAGTAATAAGCAGAAATGTTTCTCATTTTCTGCTTATTATGGGTGTAGCATTGTGCCCATCAAGGGAACAATAGTAGTCAGCGTAAGTAGTGCAACATTTATTAAGAGCAGAAAGAAATAAAAATGTTGTTAATGTGGCTGAAAGTGGAGACCTACTTGTGTTGCACTTTACAGCTGGGAAGCTAGCCAGTCTACACCATTTTGTGTCACACCCATTTGATAAGCCCATAAGGGATCCTCACACTGAACATTCAGTCACATTGTAACCAGTAGAATCAACACATCAAGCTCAATCTCTCCCTATTCTTCAGCAGATGGAACATGCTCATGGGCCATCATGTGACTTCTGCATGATAACATGATGGACCACGGGGAGGAGAGGATCATGAACCCCGTTTTTGAACAAAGATGGCTGTTATGTGGGATGTCAGACATGATTGATCCACATTAATGCCACATTCTCCACTGAGCTGGTTCTATTTACTGACGAAGACTGTGAAATGCGGTTCAAAGCTCAGACAGAAGCTAATAAGAGAACTTTGATTTTATTTTGTCACATAGATATCTCAAAGTCAAGAATGAACTGCTTTGCTCAACATATCGACAGTTGTCTCAGCTGATATCTACCAGGGCCTTCCACTGCTGAAGAGCAAAGATCTAATCACAGATCACTGGAGATGCATGGAGAAACACATTCTAAAGCCAGATGTGAACTGATGTGCTGAGTGCTGTCTACTTGTGATTAGATCATCCAAGACACACGTTAATGCCTGGTGTGAACTGAACCTCTGGTGTAACGTCTCTCCCTGTTTCCAGTCACCAAGTATTTACTTGGTTGCATCCCAATAATTAGCACAAAGACAACATAGTGTTATTGATTTTTTTCTTCTGACTCTCTTTAAAAAGTGAGACTATATTCTAGTATTTTACAAAGCTTTTCATTGCGTGTGTTCACTAAAATGTGTTTTGCTTCCCAGCTCTCACCCTTCAGACTTCCCTGTGGGCTCAGAGGAGGTTGACTTTTCCTAGAAAGCATCTTGATTGTCGCGCCATCATTAACCTACAAGAGAACAAACAGGATAAATAGATTAATGTGAAGCCTTACATGTCAAAAATGTCTGTGCAAAGGTCATGAAATAAAATCTACAATTTAGGTTATTCAGGCTTTTAGTTTCAGTGAACGTTGTTTCTGTGTATGTAAAAGGAAACCACAATCAACTGTGAAATCTAACTGATCAGTAGGTTTAAACTAATGACCTGGGTGTTCCTGTTGCAACAACACAACAACAGTCAACTTAAGCTGACATTTGTTTTGTTCTACTTTAGCTAAAACACATAAAATCTCCCCTTAATTAGAGTGGAGTTATTTAAGTTGTGATATGGCTTTGTAATTTTACTAATAAAGTCCAGGTCACCAGGATATGACACAGTTTATATTGGAATGTTTTTCCCAGCCAGTGATGATACTGACGGATGATAGATGTCGTACGAAAAGACTATGATCACATTATGAAGCCATTACAAACCACTTCCCTGCACAAGGCTTTTTCTTTGTGTAAAAATCCTCTGCTCCTATTAGACGTAATGACAAAGTGAGACAGAAAAGCTTTCCATTTCCTCTCACTGACACACTGTAGACCATCCCAATAGTTCAAAATTTAATTCTGTTGTTGTCTACAGGCAAGTCTTAAGTCAACGGAAAATCTCAAAGTGAAAGCAAAAAATCTGAGGAAACAGACGACAGGACATTGTGAAAGCTTTCAGCCTAGAAGTGGCTAAACTGGCATTCATCACGCTTATTTTTTTGCTGTAACAGGGAGCAGAGGTGTATGTGTTGTGAAAACTTTTATTTTTAAAATAGCTACTTCTCACTTCTATTTGGGTCCTCTAGCATGTCAAACTATACAGCCTTTTCTTGTAAGATGAACTCTGTTGACATTTAACGTATTAAGACAAGCATTTGGTTTGTATTTTACACTTTGAATGAACACTACAAGCCTTCCACTGCAAAAAAAACTGTGTGCTTGTAGACCTGTAGAAAGAAATAGCAACAAAAACACTGAAAGTGAGAGGAGGATATTTGTTGGCTAACTGATCTCTGCCAACTGACACAAACGGAGCTTTGCATCTCCACCCTCATGTTGACTAAGACTGGGAATACTGTAGTTTGCAAAATGTGCAGTTGTAGTGGGTGTATGTTGGTTTCTGTTAAGTTATACATGCACAAATCAACACAACACTTTAAGAGTTTCTGCATGATTTCTACACAAGCTTTTTTTTTTACAGCTTTTTTAATAGTAAAGTTTACCTTGTAGTGCTTCAGTGTGTTGAGCATCGTCACCTCCCCAATAACCTCAGAGCTTGAATCTACTTCCTCCAGAGGAATAAATGATCCATCCCTTTCAAGCTCTAATGGGAAAAGGGAAACAAAGTAGCTGGTAAACAAGCTGAAAAGGCTTTCTTGGACGCTAAAGAAGAATTTATAAGCATCAAATGTTCCCTTCATTAGTTAACTTTAAGGCATAAACGTTAAACATACATAGTAGGAAAGGTCTGTTTTCTTTATCTGAGCCAGAAAGTGTAAATGCAAAGAATCATCAGAATTTTTAAGTATGACTTGTAGTTCAATTGAGAAAATTAGCTAAATCTAAAGTTAAACTCATAATATTTAATGGAATTCACTTTATTCTAGATGTCTTATTTTAAAAATTGCAAAAAATGAGTGAGTATTTGGCTGAACTGCAGGCTGTGTTTACGCAGCGCAGACAGTAGATAAGTATGGGAAAAACATACCTGACCAATAAAATAAAAGCAGCAGAAATAACTGAAACCAGTGTAAAGAGGAGTGAGTTGTCAACAAGCTCTGGGAAGACACTTTCAGCATGGTGAAACATCTTTCTAGGGCTCATGTGTACAGCGTGTGGAGCCACCATTTCTTTCCCAGTACTGGTAACACCTGTGGGCACTTGTTACGTGTACATGTACTTGTACAAAATGTTGATTATATTGTTCCAGTACTTTTTTTTTTTTTTTTAATGTAAACTTTTGTTTTAAATCATTTATGGCATAATAGCTTTGCCAAGAGAGTGCAAAACAAAATGGGGCTAATTTAAAGAATCTAAAATATAAAACTTATTCTGGTCTATTTAACACTTTTTTGTTTACAACATAATTCCATATGTGTTCTTTCATAGTTCTGATGTCTTCAGTATTAATCTACAATATAGAAAATAATTAAAATAAATAAAAACCATTGAATGAAAAGGTGTGTCCAAACTTTTCACTGGTGCTGTATAAATCTCAGAATAAGTCACAATTATACAGTTCAGTGGGACTGACTTATAAACCATAGTGAACTTTGATCCTAATAAACAAACTGAACAAATTTCTAGATAACAATACAGCTCTGTGTTCACAGAAGCTAAAGACAGTCTCTGTGTGGAAGTAGCTAAAAAAGTAGAATCTCAGTATTGAAACAGATCAAAGGGATTAAAAAACTTGTCCGTTACTTACGAATACTAACGTCTCCAAGGGAAGTGCTGAAGGGGAAACCAAACTTGGCCTTGAAGGTGGACAGGATTTTCTCTTTGACCTGCTCCACTGTGTCACAGCTGAGGGCGTTGACCTCCAGAGGCTCGCTGACTCCCCCATCACTGCCCACTGCGAACAGCACCTTCAGCTTCTATCAACAGTACAGAGACACATGCACCCAGGTAATATGCCACTGCAATTCTTAATTCTCAGCTATAATGATACATGGAAGACACCAGTTAGAAGTGAAACCCCCTTTGAGTTTGGGTCCCGTGTTTCGTCATTCTTTCATTCACACCCTACTTACTACTCAGACACTATATATAAACAAACTATGAACTCTTTCTATGCACAAATGCCTGTGTAAAAGCACTTGCACCTGCACACAGCTGCTTGCTTTCAGAATCCTCAAAACCTACTAAACCACAATGCTAACCTCAATTTTGTCTTTACACAAACAGTAACTGGAAAAAAGCCTAACAGAAACAAAAGCTGCTTTCATGCTTTCACACATTTGTAGCATTATCTGTCATTGATGCAGCTGCAGGGATCTTTGCAGGGAGGTGTGGTTAATAAAAGCTAGTACCATCAATCTCCATCCGATTTCCTTGTACACTTTGGTGGCTAATGCACACGCTATCTAATGGATGGAAATGAGCACTGAAGTGAGATAGTGGTTTGTTAGATTAGATTAAACATTCATGGTCGAGTCAGTGTAGCAGCAGTGAGAAGGAAATGTACCAGATAAAGATGCATCTTGTTGGTCTGCACTTGAAGTTTGTGTCAGAATATTGCAAATGTGTATTTTATGTTCAGAAATTTAAATAATGTTCAGTATTTGCAGGCAGCATGACTCATAAATGTATGGTTGTACATTAGCATATGTCTTGCCAAATTAAAAAATGCATGCAGCTGCAGCCTGGTACTGTCAAATGTGATAGTGGCCGGGAAAAACAAGTAACTTGCAGGACTTATTATGTACTTACTGAGATTCTTCAAATATTAAAGCCCCTGAAACTGATTGAAAATCTTAAGTATTTATCTTTGGCTTAAAATGTCTGTGACTAAATGAGCAACAATCAAAGTTGAAGTGAGGATAAAATACATTGTTATTCCTTATCCGTTAACAGCTTAATGGCCACAAATTCACTTTATCTGCTTCAGGAGTGTTATGTTCAGTTTTCATTGCTTCCAGGCAACACAAGGGTATTCTGATTAGAGTATAGAAACGTGCAACACGGGGCTGAACAATTCATCGACTTCAAATCAAATCACCATCACAATACCTGTCAGGAAAAACACCATTAGATATTTCTGCCTAACCGTTCACTCTTGTGTGTCATAACCGGTTTGAAACGGAGCCCCCCCTCACTTCAAACTAAACAGCGCAAACAGGAAAATATGTGACATGAGAAAAAGACAAGTGTAACTTTGGTGGACAATGTAGCACACCGACACGGATAATAAGAAAGTAACTGAAAAAACTGACACATTTCACTAAAAGCACCTTTAAGCCGTATTTGAACTTCGCTGTCACACCCATATAATCACAAAGAATTAGCTAATAAGATTCCATTTTCAGGTCTCTGTGCATGCCAACTCATACTTGGCCACTTATTAATAATCCTGCTTTCAATTTTTTATAGTATTGATTTTATGACCCTTTCTTTTACAGGTCTGTGTTCACTGAAGGTGTGTTGTATCTGACTGCACTAAACATGTCACTGTGCTGTTGTGAATATGATCTAGAAGAGACATCTTCACATGTACCTGTGTAAAAATACTGCATGTATTTCGTACATCAGCCTCCATCCTAAAAATTAAAAATTAAAAACTCATTTATTGTTAATTAATGTAGCAGTTCCCTTGCATTTCATCCAAGAAATCTTTTTTTTCTCCTGATGGTTTTCTTATTCTACCTTTTTCCCCACTTAACCTTTTATTTTCTGAAACACCTCAGGACTGAAAAAGTTAATTGTGCTTTTTGGTTCACTTGCTACTAACCAGCACACTGAGCAGCTGACATAGGAACAAGTTCAAAAAGCTTAATTTTAGAGAGTCACACAAACTTAGTCTGGATGTCAAATAAAAACTTTACTATTTTCAGAGTGTAAGTTGCTGCTCGAAGATTGTTGTTGTTGTTCTGCATGGTGAAAGGGGATTTTGAAAACTGTTACAAACAGGCAGTGGAAGGGGAGTAGAAAGCTGTGTATGATGGAAATGGAAGTTTACACCTGAAGTGTACATCTGGTGAGCCACAATATTAAAACTACCTACGCAGTACAATGTAGGTGCCTATCGTGTCGCTGGTTTTTACATTGTAGCTAATCCCATCCATAAAATGTACATGTGATGTTTTTTTAAAGGTAACTTTCTCACTTCATTTTAATGCTAAATTAACCAAAATGACAATTTAAGTCAGATCAAGCACATGCTCATGTCTTCTTTAAACAAGGATGACTAAAAAAGTAGGGTGTGGCAGCATATGGGTTTAATGGCTTATTCAATCTGAGAAGTGATCTGAGGTTCAACTTCCTGGAATTACAAGTGTTTGTCAGAAGTGTGCGTAGCTGCTTTCTTTTCTAAACTTTGGCTTTTTGCTTCCACATCTGGAGGACAATAATTTTTAGTCCAACTTAGTTTCTCTTAGGGAAAAAAACAAGTGTTTTAGGAACAATTTACAAAAGAAATTGTTGCCCAGGAAATTAGTTTTTCAGAGCTGCCTTGCTTTCCACATTCATTCGTGTGAGACAGAGCATTAGGTAAGCACAGTTTTGTACTTACCAAACCAGCTGACCAAAAACAGAACTACAAATTAGGAAGTGGTGATGATTGCTTCTACATGTATAAGCACAACTGACTAAACTCATGACGCGTTGCATTGTGTGGTATTTATTCCACGTGTATGAAGTTATTAAACCTCCATACACGAAAAGACCTCTTGTTTGGGCTCAAATAATCCGCTCAAGAGTGTAAATGCTCCGAGATGTAAATGTGTGTGTGTGTGTGTGTGTGTGTGTGTGTGTGTGTGTGTGTGTGTGTGTGTGTGTGTGTGTGTGTGTGTGTGTGTGTACCAGGGAGCTGAAGTCCTGAGCCTGCCACAGCAGCCAGTCCTCACTGAGTGTGTACAGAGCTTTCTCTGTCACACAGTCCACTGGCCCTTTGGCGATCTGCTGCGTGAGAGCACTCACCATGAGGAAGAGATGCTGGCCTACAGTCTCCTGCACAAAATCAGAAACAGGAACTCAGACAAGGCACAGAGACTGTGGTAACTTTGTGCAGAAGCTTTCAGTGGTTGATCAGAGCAGGAAAGTTTAGCTTGAGCCTTTTTTGCCTCAGGGTTTATTCTGGTTTATACCGGCCTGTGACAAACAAGGTGGGACTTACAAACAACATCACATGGGCTGTGCAGACGCTGCTAGAATTAGTGCTGTGAAACACATTTATGAGTAAGAATCAATGTCTGTACAGCATGCATGCCACACATTGTGACAGAGTTAAGTAGCGATAATGAACTGAGAAAAAATATGATGAACAACTCCCTTCTGATAGCACATAGCTATACAGAGTCAATGTAATGACACTGTCAGACAGAATATAATGTGGTTTACTAAATGTCTGAAGAGATACTTCTCGTTTCTAAAAAGGACTCTAAGCAGCCTGCTAGGAAGTCAAAGCAAAAGTCAGTGAGAAGAAAAGCATGATACTTGTTTCAACACATTTTTGCAGGATCTCCATGGTGTAATTTTATGATCTTTGTGTAGCTCCCCGTTTACATCACACTCTCTTCTATGTTGACACATAAAACTCCCCAGTATTTCAACTAGCACAGATGTAAGTCAAAAGTAAAAACAAGGTCAAAGTCTACAGTCATGGTAATGGCTTTGTAAAGATGTACTGAGACAGCGATGCTTTGAGATGAATGTGAGAATGCTAACATTCTCATAATGCTAATGGTATGCTGATGCTAAGCAGGTGCAATCAGTTACCCTGTTCATTAGCTCTGTATGCCGTCTTAGTATGCTAATCTTGCTATTTAGCACTAAACAGAAAGCACAGTTCAGGCTGATAAAAATCTGTAAACAAGCAGAAAAGGCACACCAAAGCAACCAAAGTCTAAAGAACTTCACATTGATTAGGATTTAATGACTGGCATGTTTCAGCCTGGTGTAACCCAGGTTTAAAAAAATGTTGACCTAATGATGGGCCTACGTTCAAAGTCAATTAATCACCAAAGCCATGAGAATATGTCATAACTTGCACCAAGTAATTTTTAATTTACGTTATACAGAGCAGGAAAAACAAAGAGACTGAGGACAACAGACCCGGAGGAAGCCATAGAGACAGATGGACATCCAGTTGGTCAGCAGCTTCTCCACAGTGGACTCAGTGCGTCGTAGCAGCAGTTTGGGCTGAGCATTGCTGTTCTGCTGCATCAGATCTTTCAGCAGAACCTCCATCACCTCTGTCAGGTACGACAAGTTGCTGTGAAGCGCTACGGTGAGTAGAGATGCCAATGAACACCTGAAACAGAATAGATGAAATGAAAGACTATGTAATAACAGGATATAATGCATAAATACAAGCACAATACAATGTAGAAGGAAAGAGGAAAACAATATTTATACAAAGCATTGCTGAATGGATGCATAAATATGGTAAGAAGACAATAAAGAAGTTTAGTAGACAAAAATAGGAGTCAAAAAGAGAACAGAACTGTCATGAGTAGGTAGTAAAGGAAGTAACACCAAAGAATCAAAGTGACAGGGAATAAAATAAAAAAAAAAAACAATACAGACCACAACAAGCAAGAAAAAAAACGACAGGAGAAGCATAAAAACTAAAACCGTAGTACTAAAATAGTACAGACAATACTAGAGTGGTTTACAAAATCAACAGAAAAGCAAAATTAAAAAAGGCAGAAGATCAGTAGGGGCAAACACAAAATTGATCCCAATTCCAGCTGCACAGTTACCAACACTTTAGATATCTGTTGTATTATGGTGCATGTAAGAGATAGTCACATACAGCACATCATCACAAACTGACCTGTCTTTAATGGTGAAGCTCTTCTGCTCTTCCAGAGCGTGCACCATGGAGGTGAGGAAGAGCTGGTCCTGAATCAGGCTGGACAAATCCTGGCAACACTCGTCCAGTTGAACCTTCACCACATCCTGATTCCAGGTTACATACAACAATACATCACTGACAGACACAAAACTAGAAAAAAACATCAACAGTAGCTGGGGTAAAACCTTACCTGACCAATGTCTCTGAGACATGATGTCATCAAAGATTCACTCTAGAAAACAAAAAGAGAACTCTGTTAATCTGAAGGTGATGGTGCATATTTGCTATTTCAGTATATAGAAGCAGCATGAGCTTTTTAGAGATAAACATCTGCCTTTTTTCCAGCTTCATGTTACCTCAGGAAAAAAGATTCTGGAAGCAAAGTGCTTGTAGTCCAGGAAAGGGATCGCCCCAACATTTTCCATTAGATCAGCTTTCTCTGTCTGCAAATCCACAAAACCTGTAGAGGACACTTGAGTGAAGCTGCTTTTATGGACTATAGACTACATGTGCCAAGGAGACTACGCATTTAGAATTGGGTGAAAAGCATACTTGTGAAGCAAGCATCAGTTTGCAGTTTACAAATAATAAGAGGTACTGAAAGTGTCAGACTATAAGTGAGCACTTATGCTGCAATTCACTGCCTGATCTTACCCTTCTACGGGTCTAATGCAGACAGTACAAATACAACCATGCAAGGAGAGTATGTATTTGCAACACTTTTCTGTTTACCATAAACTGTTATTTGTGTAAAAAGCTCAATATCTAAAAAAAGGAACAAGTTTTGGATATTTTGTATCAAAAGAAGGAAGTACATGTGTGTGCAATACTCAGTAAAGATGGTGAAGTAGACAGGTGCCAGTGTGTGATAAGGCTGAGTCATTTATCAAACATAATCGCACTGTTTCCACAATTTATAGCTGCAGAGTGGTCGCATGTTGCAGAAAACTAACAGATCACAGCAGATAGCATTTAATGTGGGAAATCTGTGTATAAAAATAAAATAAAAAATGCAAAGAGGTAGCACTTATTTTTTTTAACTGTCTTGAACAATGCATCTTCAAAATCACTGAAAAAGCCCCAGTATTCACCAAATGCCTCATACACTGTGTAGTTGCACGGCAAAGTCAGTGACTCAGAAATCTAATTCTGAAGCAACAATTCAAATGTAAACAAATAAAATAATAATAAAAAACAATGATAAAGAAAGTTTCAAACCCATTTTTCCTTTGCTTAATGTTGATGGTGCAAACTGAACAAAGAACTGCAAAGAGTTACACAGACCCATATGACTTTTTAAATAATTGATTAATTTTTGTATTACTCATTTTTTACTGTGCTACCATGACAAAATTAATATTAAAAAAAAAAGGCCGCCGTACAGCTCACTGAGTTAAGGCATTACCACGTGGGTGCAGGTCGCCAGCAGCAGTCGTGGGTTCGAGCCCGGCTCACGACCCTTTGCTTCATGTCTCTCTCCTCTCTACCCGCTTTCACTCTATCAATAAATAAAACTTGAAAAATCTCCCCCCCCAAAAAATAATATTTAAAAATTAATATAAAAAAAACATTTCTGCAGCCACATATTGAACTCTTAGTCGTAGAGCTATGCCCACTCAACACAGGAGTTTTCACACGCCAGACTATGCTCCTTGCACTTCAGATGCCAACATAATATGATAACATGTAAGATCTTCTTCTGATGACTCTTTATATAGATCTTGTTTGCTCTTCCACATTACACAGCAGAAGAACCATTCACCACCACTTCCATGTCAGCTAAAACTTTGTGCAGCTGACGATTATTAATAGCAGTTCCCGTGAGCATTAACATTTGAGGAAAGACTCATCTTTTATGTCTAAGCTATCGACAGCCGCCATCATCTGAAATGACAGTGAGATCGACAGGGAACTAATGCTTAATACCAGGTTTTTATTTTACTGTTCTCCTACAGAATGATACATTGTAAGAATTTATGACTGACCTTGTCTGATGTCGTTCCTGACGTCGAGCTCCAGGTCGTTCATAAACCTGTTCATCTTGGCAGTGAGTTTCCTCTGTTGGCTTCTGTAGGCGATCACCGCCACTAAAAGATAAGTTTTGCACATAAAATGTGAAATAAAATGGTCTCCTAAAGATCTGACATGTATGTGTTTTTTAGACTGGTAGTGCACAAAAATGGATTTGCTCAACCCTACTTTGTGTACTTACCAACAATAATGCAGGGTATGAGCAGAAGAACAAGCATCAGAAGGTATAAATTTGAAGATTGTTTCAGTGTCACCGTTTTGTCTCCATATTTTATCTGTAAAAGACAATAATCACACTACCTGGTATCTGGTGCTACACTGTAATGTACCTATTAGCAAACCAAAATTTGTACATCATCTCCATATAGTGTAGTATGGCCTATCATGACTGTAAGACTTACCAATAACTGTTGAAATTTAGGGTTAGGTGTGTCTTTTATCTCACAAATGAAAAAGTCAGTCCCATTACTGGTCTGTTTGGATTCCACCTTGCAGGGATATTTCTCTCCATCTCGAACACCCAACACTGACAACTCTTCCTCTGTGATCTCCAGTTTGTCTGCCTTTTTCTGAAATCAACACACAAACAAATGCAGAGCGTTTCAGAAGTGATGTCACATTTTGTGCAAGTATGATTAAAAATAAAATGCTTTACCTCTATGGTGATGCGGACAACATTCCCTGTCCTCGTGGATGTGAATTTGGTAAACTCAGGGTCTGGATAGTAGGTTATTTTTGTAGAGCAGGCCAATGTTTTATTTGCTACTTTGAAAAGCACAGTGCTGGTAGAAATCCCCAGATTGTTTTCAGCTGCAGGTGAGTCATAGGTGAGATTCTGTAATGATTTTAAATACATTTTGTGTTATATATAATATTGTCTGTGTATGGCTGGAATAACATGGTGATCACATGCAGTGGAGGGTGGTGTAGCACAACTGATGTGCATGCAGATACCCTTGTAATTTAGAGGTGGAGAGTGTAACCAAGGTTGTTTACTCAAAGTATAATTTACAAATATCCTCTAAGATGCTGCTTTGTAGCTCTGCAGAGAGAAGCCTAAACTCAGTCACTGCAGCAACTAAGACAGGTGCATGACCAAAACTTTGTTTGAAAATAGTGAAACAAAGTGTTATAATGTTAGATTTTCCTTAGCTGAGAGAGAGCAACTTTTTTCTACACAGATTGGCTGCTCAGAGAGACTCAGACAAATGTGCTAAATGTGAGGCACACTTGTGAAACCACCAAAAATACTTGACAAACAAAATAGCTGCACGCTGTAGCCCTGTGTGAAATGACGTATTCTAAGATACTGTAATTGGCTGTGTTGTAATATACAGTAAAATGACAATGGTCTGTTTTGCAGCATGGTATGATGCTACATGACATATTAAATGTGAAATAAGAATTCAATGGTACACTGAGCATGACTTTCAGATTCACCTGATCACTGCTGTTTATGGGAAGTCTGACTTCCTGCGGGGCGTGGCTATGGACAACCTCTTCTACAAACTGCAAGTGGGACCCCATGAGTGTGATCTTCCTCTTCCCACTGTAGGGTAGGAGACAGCAGTCAAACAAAGAAGATGGATCACGAATATGCACAACAAATGTTATGATGGAATGTGAAACCAACAAATATCAGCCTGCTTAGACCTTGCAGATAGTTGATCAGTGGTAACAAGCCAATGCCTATGTGATAACTGTTGTACCTCAAGCACATTACAGTAAAACTCTAAACTGGACTGTCATGTCTTTTAAAACTGCTGATTCTGAGATGCAAAAACAGAGTGCAAAATGGCCCTTTTTGTTGCTGTACCTAAAAAGGGAAGTGGTCTTGTGTTGAAAGAAATTGCTCTAGGAAGTGGTTCTCTTTCCCCACCAGATGACCCTCACCATATAAATGTTCCTCAGTTACTGACATTGTTTTCTAGAATGAGTGTCAGTGAATTTCTATTGAAGTCAGCCACAAAGCACTGGTGGTTGATCCAAAAATAGCCTGAAGTTTTTACTACCCTTTTCAGTAGTTGTCAATTTTGGACGTGCTGCCACGGCCATTTGTTTTTTTTAAAGATTTATTTTTGGCCTTTTGTGCCTTTATTAGATAGGACAGTGGATAGAATCGGAAATGGGAGAGAGTAGGGAAGGACATGCGGTAAACGCCCCAGGTCGGAGTCGAACCCGGGACAGCCGCTACGCCTCTGCACTTGGGTCACGCGACATAACCATTAGGCTATCAGGGCGCCCCTGCCACAGCCATTTGTAACGCCAAAGTATCAAAATGTCAAGTCAGTGATACATTGTCATACAAGTTGTCCAAAGAGTTAGTACTATTTGCATAATAAATGACACTATGAGGTAGAGCTGTAGACCTGTGGTCTTGTTTGTTGACAATCAACTATTCTACGCTTGTAGTATTGATATGGTGATAATTTATTGATGGCAGTAGGCTACATGTGTCAATTCAAATTTGTTGTAAACAATGTAAATTCAACATAGTTTTAGTATTTTTAAGTTCTTCCATTCATTATTTTGATACTAAAGCACAAAATATATGATATCACCAAATCCAAACATACCTGATCCAGGTGCTGTTTGGTGCAATATTGGTGCAGGCTGGTGATGACTGGTAAGCAATTTTAGTGTTGCCATGGCAACTACCATCTGGGAGGAGAACACAGACTTTGACCACACCTTTATTATCTGTACTGGGAATGCGGAAAGTCATATTCACACCGGTGTTGTTCCATACAGGAGATCTGGCCAGAGCACACAGGATGACACACAGTGAAACACTGAGATCAAGACTCTTCAACATCATATCGGCAATAATACGCAGAAAACCTAAAAACCATAAATAAACCACATAAACAAACCATAAATAAACCATAAAATCTTTTTCAACAAAATGTTTCATTGTGTTAAGAAAGTGTTTACACAGCTAGAAGCTGACTCCAATTACAAAATTTCTAAACACTAAAAGAGATCAAACAAAAGGCCTTAAGCATAGCGAACGGCAAAGCATTCATGTTTGAACAGTTAGGATAATTGTCAACAACTCAAAAGCAAGCCTATTTAGTCAAATCCTTCAAAATATTTTTAACTTTAACTTTCTCAAACCCAAAAGCAGAAGAACCTTAACTTTAGTTTTAAATTTACAATTCTGACAAACAAAAAGATGCACCATTTTTACTGCAAAGGGAAATGCCACATGTTAAATATTTTAGGACTTCCCCAATTTAAAAACAGGGCAGCAGAGATATCAGCTCACTGGCTTCAGAGATGCTCATATAGATCCTGTTGCTGTCTGATGCTGTGGGTATTTAATAAACTCAGAGCAGATACTCTTACAAATAACCTGAAGCAACAAACTAAACGTTAGCTCTTTTTACATTTTGTCAGAGCCCGGACTTCCTTCATTAGTAAGCCTAATTATTCTGAACTGTTAAGCTCAGTAAAGTTACATTTTTATTCATTTCAGTTTTTAATAGATGTATAATTGTAAAGCATAGTGAATGTGAGTGGTGTTAGGGTTAGGCCCACAAACGGTGTCTTTTAGCCTCTGTGGTGTTTTTGGACAAATTTTGGTCCTGAAATGTGGAAAAAGCCTTCTCCAAATTCCTTCACACAACTCTCATGTATGTTGCTTGTACGTGCCAGTCTGTTGATGTGACAACATGCAGTTTAGGCTTGTGCTGAAAATACTATGCAAATGTTACAAGGTCCGACCAACTGGGATTACCATCACCATTTTTACGCAGAAGTGAGCAGCAGCCTATTTAGACATTATGCCAGCACGTTCAGATGCTGCCAGATCAATGAAAAGGAGTGCATATCTAAAAGGGCCTTTATAGTTCAAGCAAGTACAGTTGTACTGGTTGTAAAGTGCCTCACTCTTGTGGAGTACAGTCCAAGTCCCTCTGGATCCTCACTCCGGTCACTTCTTTGAGGTTACGACCTGACAACATTGCGTGGTTTCTGCCGTAGAACGACACAACACTGGGTGTGATGGAGGAGATCTCTGGCCTCTGACAGCAAAACACATTGAAATAATCAGCTTTAATACAATACTACCGTCTGCTGAAGTTATAACCTTTACTGAATGGGAATAAGGTGGGTTTCAGACTCACAGAAAAGTTTCTCCCAGAATCCATCTTTTGGCAAATGCTGTCCTGCAGGAGGAAAAAGAGGGAATAAATTCAGCAGACACACATGATAGTCACTGTAAAGGTACTATTATAGTTGATTCAGGAGTTAACAACAAATGGGCCAGTGCAGTTTACTTAAATAAAGTCTTGGTGTTACTGGAAGCAATTTTTATGGTAACTTTTGCTGGACGCTGCTTTCCCTTTTTTCTAAAAGAAAAGCTAGAGCTAGATAAAACCCTGTCTAAAATCCTCGAGGCAAGGTTGAGCAAATAAGTCAATTCTTACCATAAGATTAAAAAAATATTCATTTTCTAATAAATATAAACAAACAAGGTACATTTTGTTCCAAGCAATATATGTTTGGCACTGTTGAGAACAAAATAACCTGGTCCGAGCTTGTCAGGAAAATTATAAATGAATCATCTAATTCTCTCTCCAACACACTGCCTGATATTTTACAACTACTTTTGCTGACACATGCACTACTTGTATTTTATTGTACACAAAACAGTCATTTTTAGCAGATAATAAATATTTTAATTTTAGAATATCTTTCATTATATTCAAATGTCTCAAAATTAATTTGATAAAGTTAGACTAATGCTGCACATGTACAACATGTACGAAGAGTAGAAAAGTCTGCATTTGATAGACATTTTTAAATATGCATTATTACATCTCCCACTCCTTCATCAGCCCAAGAACATCCACTTTTGCTCCATCCACATCCAGCCTTGATACACTGCTGACACCTGAGGAGACAACAAGCACATACTGGTGGTGATCAGTACCATAATAAAACCTCTCATTTAGACCACAATGTCTTCAAATACAACAGACAACAAAGAAACCACTAAACAGTAATATATCCTTTCAAGTGATGAAACAGTCTCAGCAATAAAGATTTATGTACTTGTGTCGTAATCATTTCTTCAGCGATCCATTTGACTGAATATGCATTTCAGCTTCTTCAGCTTCATCCTCTGTTGTTAGATATGATTTGTCCACAGCAAATGTCTTTGATTTCTTGAAAACATGAATGAACTTACAAAACAGAACTTGGTGGTCCACTGATGGCAGAACAGTTGGTTACTTCCAGTTGTTCTGACAGGCGTGTCGTCTCAAGTCTAATCTTTACTGTGACACGCAGGCCTGTTATGGAACAATAATATGATGAATATCAGAGTACTTTGGTCATTTTGACAGAGGATGCTTCAACATATAATGACAGACAACAAAGATTAGGCAACTTGAGGAGAACGTTTCATCTGTTACAGTCAGATCCTAATGAATGTACAGGCCTGAACTATATGGAGTCACATGTCAATGTAGTCAAAAGAAAAGAAAGCTCACTGAAGTTTGTGTAATCATATCATAACTATTGGTCTTTCACTTTTCCAATAATAAGATACATTAAGATTACAGTTTCCTCTGCTACTCTCTCACTAATCAGACTTTTACCTTCACTGTCTACTTTGTAGTCACACATCTGTGCTGTCTGACTTTTTGTCTTTTCTGTTACAAAGCTCTCACATGGGGGCAGGTTTTTCAGGAGTGTGTTCCTATTGGATAACATGTTTTTAACACGTATTGTATTTTAATACAGGGGAATTTCCAATAAATCTGTTCTCATTTACATATTTTTCTGTTGTCAGACACTAGAGCAAGTATGAAATAATGACTGAAATGCAGCCCAGGTCTACATGTTAACTAGCACTCTTCCAAGCTCTTGCTCTGCAATCCTAAAATCCAGATTTTGTAACTGCAAAATTGTAAAACCGCCATACACATAGGTTAAAGACAAAGGCTGTTCTGTGATTTCAGCTATATTACATTTAAAATTCTTACTCAAGTCAAAGTTAGAAGCAACAGAATGCCTATTTTTTCTGACACAGACACTCACTCAAGTCTGTATCAGCTGCTGCACGTCAGCTGAATGTGCTACTCTTCCGGAAAGCAAAACCCTGAGCTTGCTCGACTGATAACGGTCTTCTGTGGAAAGTAGCTCAGGTTTGTCCAGTATGTTTGTTACTAGGTGCCCTTTTGAAAACAAGTTGCTTAAAGGGTCTGAAAAGTTTCTAAATCAAGCAACAAAATCACTAAGTTAGCAACAATAGCTGCAACAAGGTCTAGTGCACTGAGCTGTCACTTAAAAACTCATTAGCCAAACGGGACGTATGCCTAACAAGTCCATCTACCTGTGTTGGTGTCAGAAGTGCAATCAGTGCCATCAGTGTGATAACATGATGGCACTGTTCAGTGCCCCCAATCAGTGTGATAACACTGATTGGGGGGACAAGACACACCACTTGCAGACCAAGGTAAATGCTAGCCAGGCAGCTGCAGTTAACTCAGACAGCTGTGAGACCAAAAATTTGATAAAACAGGATGAAATAACGTATTTTGCTGTCACATTTGGCATCACTTGAAGTGATAAAACCTACATGGGCTGTTTTCTTTGAGCAGACTTTCACACGAGCAGACTGCATTTTAAACATCAGTACCGCAGTCAATCATGTTCACATAGTTGTAGGAAGTCATAATTGTGATCACTATTCATATCAGTGTCACTTTTCTGCCCTAGCACTGTGTTAGCCATTTTGTTCGAATGTATTGAGCTTCTTTTTTTGTTTAACTGACTTAGGGGAGACTTCCCTGCCTGCACCTGCATTCTGATCCATAGATGTGTCTAGATTTGTTAGTTTTTTTCAAATAATCCACGATAGATAATTTCATCTTTGTCACACAGTACCAACAAAATGGAAACTTTCACAAATCAGGCTGACTGAGCCAATGAAGAAGAAGTAGTAGTACTTTCAACCACAATAGCCAACATAGTAGCTGTCTGGGAAGGAGAGAGTCTTCAAGTTAGCCTGATGATCATCATACACTCGCACAAACACGACCACATGAAATTTTTGAATCACACATTCTAGAAAACCCTTCTGAAAACCATTTTGATCATAGTCTGAAACTGTGGCTCTGGATATTACACCGGACCAACTTGAGGTGAGAAATAAGGTATGCAGTTGCTGAATGTAACTTCGCTTTAAAGAAAGGTAAGTTCGAAAGCTTTTCCAGAGTTTCCTGAAGCATTGAGTGGCAGCTGGACATGCCTGATTTGCAATAGCCTTTATGCAAATAAGGAGCGTAGAAGATGATGCCCTGTCTCTCCAAACACATCATAATGCAACCAGAATGCATTGCACGCCTGCTTAAATAGACAACGACTGCAAAGTGTTGAAATGTCGGATCCTATGGACACTATAACCACAATGCCAACACTGAAGGTAAAAGTTTGATCAGTTAAAAAGGAGCAGTTAACAATATGACATATGGAAAAAGTAAAAGACAACCATTTCACATAATTACACAAATAATTTGTTGTATCTGCTCTCAAATATTTTTTTGATAATGTTGACACAAATCTGATTCCACAGCCTCCAGCAATATTGTGTTTAAAAGATTTTTGGGACAGTCCAAGATCCTTAATTGTAATTTAATTTTAATGCATGGAATATTCATCAAGCCACTGACCATCAGCAGGAAGGATGCCATTAGAGAGGATGCAGGTGCATTGTGGGAACTGTGGAGGAAGAGGGTTATTCCTCCTACAAAGCTCCCTGGAAGTTGAAGAGAACTGACAGGCAAAGTTGGACGGGTTCTGACCCATAGTCAGGTGTGTCTTGATTTTTAGTGTGATCTGAGAAAGAAAGCAGTATGACTGATAAATACCTCATAGTTAGAATTAATCCAGTTATCAGTGTGTGTGAGAGCTGTACCTGTCCACTGGAGTCCATTACAACGCTGTGGGAAACCAGTTTCTGCTGGAAATCATCAGAAATGGACAACCAGTCTGAATCTTTGCAATCATCTTCAAAGGTGCAACTGGGAAAAAGGAAAACAAGTTAACATCAAGTTTAGAATTCTTTCAAGATGCAGATGTTGTTTTACTGACCTTGTTGTAGAGACACACCAGACACAGTGTGGATCCTGAGCAGACCAACACTCCTCAATGTTCTTGTACGTGCTGCACTTTGCCACAGCTACACGCTCCAACTGCAACAAAACATTCACAAACACTTTCAAATACAGACACAACCACAAGTGACACTGAGACAATAATAAGTCAGTAGTATGAGTAGAAATACCTGCTTTCTAAACGGCACATACACATGTTTGTGATCCACTTGATCCAGATGTATTCTGGGAAACACTTTGCGGTCGTCATCCACACTGTAGAGCACCGTGGGACAGGCGCTGTGATAGTTCCTGTCCACAGCAAGCTGACAACAACAATGGAGCTCTGTTAGGTTTCTGATTGGCTCTACTACATGGGTAACCTAGACACTTTCACTGACTTTATGTTAGGTTTCATAATATGGACTTACAAGTTTCTAAATATTTGTTATCAACAAATCCCAAGAAAGACCAAAAATATGAGTTGTCTCTTCTAACTTCCCTAGAACTGCCTGTGGCTTTCAGTGACCACACGCAGTTATGAACAGATACTCGATTTGATTTGCCATTAAACTGTTTCAAGCTCTACTTCAGTTCAATATTAAGTGTGTAATAGATTTAAAATATATGATAGAGCATTACCATATCAGAAACCATTAAAAGCATGACTGTGACACAAGGAGAACGGCATGAATTTGTAAAACCACTTTCACAGCAGTAAAATCCCTTTTTAACCCTGAGTTAGACACATTTAATAACACTTCCTAAAGTGTGCCAGAGTTATCCTCAATTTGCATTGTTCAAAATTGGAATTTCGATTTAAAATTGATAACTTCTTCTATAAAAGTGGCTGAACAATATTCTTAAACACCTGGGCACTGCTGTTGTTAGGAGTAAACTCTGAATTTGGTGCATATTGAAATAATACACATTTCATGTGCGTTTTAATAGCAGCACAAAGGTTATAGAATTTGGATTCTAAATGTTTTTGCCACAATTAATGGCAGTGGTAAAAAAAAAGTAGTAGTAGAGCTACAATTCTTAGGTCTGACCATGAGCTATTGACCACAACCATTAAGACCTTTTGAGAACAGCTTGATATACTGATGCATTTCACTCCTAACGGAGATACTATATGACCTCGGACACCACTACAAGCTCACACCAACACAGGAGGAAAAAAAAATGTCAAAAACGTCACATGTTTCTTTGTCACTTCCACTGTGTTGCCTCACTATATCTTTTACCAATATGCAGGATATGATGCAACTGTGTTTGTGCTGCTCAGTGTAAATGGAGAAGCAGAAATGTCATGGCGATGCCCTGAACTCTTGAGCTTAAAACTCACCAGTGTATGTTGTGGAGTTTTTCCAGAGTCTGCTATACTTTACTTTACCCCTTTTCCGCCTGAGTTTCCCTCCTCTAAGAATCACCAGACCACTCACCTGGCTGCACATCTGAAGCTCACTTTCTAAATCTGTAAACACAGAGGCTAAAACTTGAATGTAACCATTTTATCTGACTAACAACTCTGACTGTCTGCATTGAGCTTCTGCTTCTGGTTGCCTGTTGTGCTTACAACTTGGTTTAAATTGGTTCAACCTGCTTCGCTTATCAACCTTGAAAAATTACTCTGACAATGAACTCATACTCTCCAACCATGTGATGTTTCACATCGGATGGGATCTTGTGAAAACAACAGGCATGTGACACAACAAGTAGGTGTCAAAAAGTAATATTTCATAGATCATGCTCATGGCAAACTCTGCTCTGTGAATTTAGTTTTGTATCTAAGCTGTTTCAATATGACAGAGTCCTTGACACCACATCAGCTTTAAAAACATGTCTTATCTGATACAGCAGTTCAAATGCTCAACATCAATACATTTCATTGGTTTGTATGTGTGGTGCAGTTAGTCATAAGCCTGCACTGTACCCATAGCTGCAGCATCATACCATCATCTTTAGTGAGAAAAGGCAACACGTGGTTGGCCCTTCTTGCAGTATTTTTTTCTCCATAGGCTGTCTTCCACTACAAGCTGCATTTATCAGTGAATCAATAGAAAAGCCTTCTTTTCTGTGGGGCTGCTCTGTAACTGTATGAAATACACTATTTTATGAAGGGGTTTTATGACACATGAAAGTAAACTCAGCATGAAAGAGCCCATTGTGCCAAGCAGAGTGTTACTGTGGAGAGTTCCCAGACTTCTCAGTTTCTTAATCATGTGAGTGAGCATGCATAAAGAGCCTCTGCAGAGTATTAAGTGTTTTTAATCAAGGAGATGGAAATAACAACAGGTGAAGGGATGGTGTGATAGAGGAGCGGCAGAGGAAATTAACAAAGCAGAATAAAGTGAGATATTGGTCATTATTATTCAGGCGCTAATAGAGGATTATGTGATGACTTCCAAAGACAAATGTCAGCCTGCCACTGACCTCAGCATTTACCCAGAATCAATAGATAAAATCAAGCTACAATTTGAAGAATCAGAATTTTCATTAAATAAACACTCATATTCAGGACACAAAATACTAACTACGTGTACGGTATGACACTGCCAACTGACTAGTGAAAAAGCATCTTCTCTGCATCATTGTTACTTTGACATTTACACACACTAGTTTATTAATAGCACAAAACGGAAAGCCCTCATCACATGATCTAATCTTTGTTATACTTTTTCTTTTCCTAGTATCAGATGCATTTTACTTTTTACACTCACCTTGATGAGCTGCCCATCTGCCGTCCCAATGAAGAAAACCATCCAGGCCTTCTGCCTCACTGCCAGCACGGAGGTCATGTTGTTCTTCCTGAAGAGCACCGCCTTCGGTTTCAGGGTCTTTGGCTGAGAAGCAGAAACACACTGATCATCAGATGTAGGATTTATAGATACCTGAAAAGTCAAACTAAAAAAAGCAAGAGTACTTCACACAAATGTAGCCTATCACTACTCATAGCTCAATTAACTGTATTACCAAGTCATCAAGGGTGTTTAAGAGATCTTCCCCACTCCCAACCCAACCGGTCGAGGCAGATGGCCGCCCTCCCTGAGCCTGGTTCTGTCGGAGGTTTTTTTTCCTCCTTCCCTATCATAGGGGGTTTTTGGTTCCTTCCCACCGTTGCTGATTGCTTGCTCATAGGGAATCCAAAAGCAACTTTGGATTGTTGGGTTTTGTGTTTTGTGTTTTTCTGTTTCCTGTTCTTTCTTACAATGTTTAGCGCTATGTGACAACTTATGTTATAAATATGCGCTATATAAATAAAACTGAATTGAATTGAATTAAAATGAGTCATGTTCATTTGTTTTTCTTTAGTTTGTACGAGGTGCAACAAGCAACTGTAGGCGTATGCATTGTATAGTGTCTCTTAAAAGAAAAACATAGAAGATCACTTGTGTGGGCACACATCACATTCATTGTTATTTTTGTTCACATGTAGTGTAAAGCTTTAGTACATCCAGCAAGTTTTCTGACAATAACTAATGTAAGTATGGCATGATTAACTTCATTTTTGATTTCACTTTGTGTAAGACAATGAAATAAAACTTATCAATGTTAATATAGGTCATTTGGGAGTACAGTTATAACTGACATTATATCTTATATATCTTATCACCATCTCTACAGAAGACTTATAATCTGACTTCCCATTTTTAAAAAACATTAAAACATAATAAAGAATACCTTTGCTTTAAATAAATCAAACATCATTAAGGAAAACCTCAATACTTTTTCATTTACTGTCCACAACAGACAAGCTAGTACTTTCAATAACTCTTACTTATAGGCTACTTATTTTCATTTATTTTTGTGCTTGTATTGACACTGTAGAGTGTTTAAAATTAAGTAGAAATTTTTCATCTTCTTGTACTCTTCTTGTACGTTAAAGCACTCCGCAGTTGTTAAAACGAAAAATACACAACAGTTAAATTCGTAGCATAGCTGCTGTGATATCTTTGTAAACTTCACAGTCTAAACCCACCGTCACTTTTGACTGAGAAGACGCAGATGAAGAGAAGAAGTCTGGATCTGTGTCGCCCTGTCCGCTCACATCGGGGCTGATGTCAAACACCAACAGCTCGGTGTTGCTCTCTCCTCCGTTCACACTGAACACTCCGCTCCAAAGCACCGGCTGCTCCCCGGGGATGACCGAGGAGGCCAGCAGCCTGCTGCCTTCACCAGCACCATCAGACGCACTCAGAGTGGCGCCCTTCACTGACTTCAGAGTGTCCGTCTTTGTCGTTTTGCCATCAAGCCAAAGCAGACGGACTCTGTTGCCCTGATCTTCTGACACCACGTTGGACAGCAGATATATGACTGAACCGATCTGAAATCCGTCCACAAACTTCACATCGCCTTTGCTTTCGATCACAGTTGTTCGTAAGCCGTCTGTCAGAGCAAATATTCCTCCGTTCTGATTCTGTAAAGCATCATGAAGGTTGATAGTTTTGGAATCAGAGTAACACCTGCCCTTGTCGGGTCCGTCTTGGTGTTGATGGATCGCAGTCAGGATGTAAGTTTGGCTCTTACTTGGATTCTTCTTCACATCCACCAGAAAGCCCACGGAGCCGCTGCTGCGCCTCAGAGGACCCACCTGGATGTGTTCACTGTACAGCACCTTGGAGATGTTGTGCAGATCCAGAACCTCGCAGTAGCCGCACTGGTTGTCGGTCATCCCGCAGCTGAACATGGAGTTATCCTCTTCAAACGGCAGCAACATGTTGACCATGAAAGTTGCGTTCCAACCGGCCGTCTCAGAAACCCGGTAAAACCGCTCATCCTCCGGCTTCTCTCCCTCCTTCAAGATTCCTCTCTGGGTCTGACTGCGGACCAGAGTTAGATTGTGGTTCAGGTGGTACAGCTTCGTGTCCGTGGCGACGTAAACCCCGCTGCTGACCACCGCGAAGTGACGGATGTCTCCATCAAAAAGGAAGCCTCCATTGTGCTGCAGGCAGCGACCCTGTTCTCCCCACAGAACAGAAAGCAGACCGAGCAGCAGGATCATGTTGTAGCAGCGGTGGCAGCTCGAAGTGCACACTCACACTCTGAAGGTCTGCATGGCACTCCGCTCTCCGACACACTGACAACACAGTCATGCGTAAAAGCGCAGAGCGCCTCCGCTCAAAGGAGAAGGGCTGGACGTGGGAGGGACGGATCGCGCCCAGAGAAACTGACACATTTTAAGTCTTTCTTACAGTGATCTAGCAGCATTGCTATTTCCACACAACTACATCTCTCCCCTTCAGCCATATTCTTATACAAAGTCTATACAGTTTCACACTCACCACAGAACCTGCTGATATTGTGCGCTCTCCAGTAAAATCAAGACAATGAGCCCCCAGCTGACAAGAAATCTGCTTTCAGTAATTCACATTTACATCCATCTCAACAACAAACCGCCGGATGCAGCATACCTTGATAGTTGGCTATATGATTTCCATTTTCCTCAACTGATAGCAGACATTAGGCTCCGGAGTAGATAGAGGTGGTGTCAGTAGAATTGTCATGAGAAATAACTGGTTAGGGTGGTGGTCTTAGTTTTCGTCTACAAGTCCCATATTGAGTCCCTTTTCAGCAAGCTAATGTCAGTGTCACATGTCCCCAGAACATGCATTTAAATTTTTCATCTTAAAATACTGGAAAGATTCATTTAACCGTGACTACACAACCCCTGGTTTCAGAGCTGTTTTAAACTGACTGTTTTGCTCTGAAAACCAATGAGCTGCTGTTCCCTCCCCCTTCAGGAAGAAGACTCTCCTCGCATTTGTGACTGACAGCTTAGAGCAAAACAGTCGACACCAGAGGCCAGTACTACCAAGCAAGTTCAACATAGTAGGGTATCTCTTGATTATCTGGCTGTACTTAACCAAAGGACTGCAGTCTGGATAAGCAGCCTTAGGAATCTGATTATCAACTTAATAAGTCCACTCATTGAATCAGAACCTATCTGTGACCCTGTTAGCATGAAAGAGGCATTGGAAACAGATGACCATTTACAAGTATCTGGGTCTAGAGCAGGTAACAGGTCTGGAGCTGCACATTTCTCACAAGGAGAACAAATTAGAATCCTAAACCAATGACAAATTTAAAACTATAATACAGGCAAAAAGCAACACAGCTGTCCAGTTATGCACCTGCAGCCAAAACCAGAAATTAAAGCTGGCAAAAAAATTGTTAACAGTATAAACTAGTTGATTGGTTTATCAATATCACTACTTCATATAAGACACAATGTGAGGAACGTTTAAATCATGTTTACGTTGCCTAGATGTAGGTTTTGCATTCAATATTCTGTTAAACCATCCACATGCAATACAAGATTGTATAACTAAATTACAGATTCGGTCTCTTTATGCTACTCACAAAAAAGTAATCTTAGAATCACTGTGACATTCTTAAGTGTAAAACAGTTTTAGTCTTATCCTTTCATTAGCTTGGTGGTGGTGGTAAACGGTTTTGGGAGAAAGTAAAGAACAAAAACAAAAACATAACTTAAACTGAGTATGTCTACTCCAAGAAAGTCAAGATGTCCTGGGCTTTAGTGCTTTAACATTCTCTCTTTTAGGATTATATCATTGCACAAAGGTCTAAAGTAGCTTTGAAATCGCCGCTCTATAAACTCCTACCCTCCTCAGAGACCCTCTTACATCTGTGCACCAAGGTCCATTGGATCGTTAGGAGTGGTGATGCCTTTTTCCAAGAGAACTGATTGGTCACTAGTGGGTGTTTTAATGAGTTTTGATCTGTTACATGGAACATATTGGGGGTCGGTTGGGTGTTCAGTATGATCTCCATAATTACACTGGTATTTGGTAAACAACTGGTAACTGCTTCCAAATCAGTTTCCACAATTGAATGTCCCTCAACTTTACAGTTTTACACAGGCCTGACTTATGGGTATATAATCCAAGCTAATGGTAATGTTTAAAAAATTAGCAGCACAATGTGTAAAGTTCTGGAAGTTAACAAGGAAAGACAGGATACCATGAAGCATCTTCCTGCTGTGGGGTAACATTACCATCAAACATAAAAGTAAACCACTGGCTCTTCAGTTATTCATTCCTGCACCAACTGCAGAACATTTGAAGTGATTTGTTTGTGCCTTTGTATAACAACCACAAAACACAATAAAAATGGATTTTTACCCTGTGGGACCTTTAAGGCAAGGAGAAACAGACTTTGACTCAACACCACCTACTCCTGACTTTTAGATTCTAATGGATCGAAAAATGGGATGCAGAACCACACAGTGTCAAGTAGTTGCTGAGCTCCATTCAGACATTTTTCTGTGAAGGCAGAATGCTGCCTTAACGTATGTCTCATAATGTAAAGACTTTTTCAACCCTTGAATAATCAGACGGCATGTTCACTTACCTCTCCAAACATTAGATAGATATTTAAAACACAGGCTGCAATTTTTTCAGGTTCAGTAGAGCAGGACAACAGTGACATCTTGTGTCAGAGCTGAGATCTTCTTTGCTCATTTTCATTTTGTGCACTGAATATCACGAACTATAGACCAACAAAACTATAGGTTTTACTACACTGATAGAGACGACCACACACTGTCTAGTTCCCATCTCCAGGATTTACCTTTAATACTGACTCATATAAATGAGACTGTCTTCTGCAATGAAAATATTCCAGACTACACTCTTAAAGACTAGTATTATTACACACTAATGACAAAAGAAAATCACTGTATCAGAGATAAACAAAATCGTTTTATCAGCAATAGCTCTAATTTGAGTGCAGCCTATTTTTTATATTTCTGTGCAATTTTTTTTAACAATTACACATGTTTAGCGTAATGCTTGAAAAGGCCTCTCCAGCAGACTGTAAAACAAACAAAGTAAACATATATTTGATTTTAGAAATCAAACCTCACCTCTGGACATTATCAGATTACTGGACAGTGTGGAGGCAGTGACGGAGAAAAGGATGAGGGGAAAGCTGAAGGTCATCGTGGACAATCACTCTCACCCCCTCCATGCTGAACTGAGGAAACTCAGGAGCACGCACAGTCACAGACGCCTACAACCAAAAGCCTCAAAGCCATTGGGCAGCTCCTTCATCCCATCAGCCATCAGACTACAACACCACAGCACCCAGGACCTCCTACAGCAGAGACAGTTATCAGGACCATCTGAACCATTAATCAGTTGATATACCCTCCTAACAATCCTTCTGAACAGTTTACATCGCAATTTTTACAACACTTGGATTTTTTGCACTCTATTTTAATACACTGTATATATTTTGTATATATATACTTCATTTCTATTTTTATCTTTACATTTCTCCTTCAACTTTTGCTGTGTGTCAACGTGAATTTCCCCCCTTGGGGGATAAAAAAAAAGGTGCATCTTATTTTGTCTTATCTTATCATTGATCTGTCCAACTGGTGGTCTGTGGAACGACACTAACACGCATGCGCAATGACGAAACTGAATAAAAAGCCATTCAAACAGCAGCTTTACTGTTTGTGTGACTCCTTGTATTTTAGCAGTTTCTCATTAAGAGCAAGTAAAACATGAACACAGAGTCATTATCTCCGGGCAAAGGCTTATCCTGTTTGTCCATGTTGTTATTTATAACATGAGAACCAGTTGCAGTTAGTTTTCGGGTTATTTCTTCTTGCTGGAATACATGAATATAAAGAGTGTCCTGCTAAATTCGCGTTATTTAACAATTTGTTTTTCGTTTTCGACAGTTAACACACCAAAACGAGAGTTTACGTTTTTTTTAATTTCATAGTGTACTTGCATACACGTAACAGCAAATACACACACACACACATATGGAGCCTATGAGGCTAGCATATCTTCGCTGAGCATGCAAGCTAGGCTACTTGTGTTTCGGTGTATATGTTTTTAAACCGTAAAACTCAAAAATAACTTTGAAACTATTAGTATCAATAGCCCGTTAAGCAAATATTGCTGGAGGTGAGGTTACTTACCTGTGGCTGAGCTGAAACATTAGCTTCTAACTCCTCGACATGGGCAGCTAGCTAAAGAGAAGTCGGCTAATGCTGTTCTCCAGTCTGTGTGTTCTTGTGGCTAATGTGTGTATATGTCATAATAATATGCTTGTTTTTTTAATCATACGGGCCATAGTGTGTTCTTGTCGTAGTTGTATGTTCCATTTGGCAGCATTATTATATTTAGCTGATGTGAAGCTGGTGTCTGGAGGTCCGACCTGTCCTTTGACCTCTGACCGAGTGTGACGCAGTTTTTATTTCCTGACCTGCGCGTTATTTCACACGTTTATGGAAAAGGAACAAAATAAAAAGAAAACGATCATTTGTTGTGAGTTTTAAATCAGGTTTAAGTTGTATTTCTAGATTATAGCACTGATAATTAATGCTTTTTATTTTTCCCCCCAAGTGAATTAATACTGAGAAAGAAGGATAATCATTGCATTTATTGTACGTGATAATAGGAACAACAGTAGCTATGTGGTAGCAGCTACATACAAAGTCCTCAGAAGAACAGAGCAAAAGTATGAAGAACCAAATTTAAAATAATTAGGTCTGCAAAATAATGTCATGGCTAGTTTTTTTTCTATATTAATAAGCATCATACAACTGACAACTAAGTCAAATTAATATTTGGTGTAACCACTTTAACCTTTAAAGCAACACAGATTCTCCAAAATGACACACAGGTCTTCCTCCCTAAACCAGTAGCACACATTTGAACCTTTTCACCTAATCTGGTGAACTTAAAGGTTTCAAGAGCTGACAATCTAATTGTTTTTCTCTGTAGGTTGAGACAGATTGGACAAAAAATAGCTTTCTTAGTATGGACACAAATCCAAACTCTTTAAATGCAACTTCACCTGAGTTAAACTACATACAAAGTGGTGCCTGATGCTGAAACAGTCAACTTTGTGGGGGAAAAAGACTACAGGAAGCCCTTTGTACAAGTTGTGAGACTAAAGAGTGAACTTTTCCCCCAGTAAACCTCAGATGGAGAACTCGACATCAGCGGTCACAGCTTGTTCTTGTCAGAGGTGAGTCTCTTTTGCCATAGGCAGATAATCACCAACACTGAAAGACAAACAGTAACTGATTTAAACTGAGCAGAAAAATAGTATTTCATCCACAAAGTTGAGTAGAAAATGTTCTCCGTTTTTCTACCACAATCTCTCTGTTGAAAATAATAAAATATTCTGTAAAGTACTAAAACATTCTGTAATGTAACATACATGTACATAATAATGCAGAACAGGAAGACAAATATTAAAAGTGATTCAGGCTCAGGCTTCATAAATCAAATTCACTTACCAGCAATAATGCAGGGAATCAGCAGCAAACGCAGCGTTAAAAGGACTTTGTGTAATAAAGACAGCGGTCCGAGTGAAACTGTCCTGCCACCATACTTTATCTAGAAAACAATTAAAAGTTATTTTTACGCTGAGACGTCTGACTAGATCAGTGGGTCAAATTACATTCACTGTGTGTATTGACACCATTTGAAGTTAACGTCACAGTTTAAAAGCAGGTGCATTAAAAGTAAACTTGACCCAGCACTGTCTGTGTATAATTACAATAAAGTTCAGGCTGTATTTGGCAGATTAAATGAAAAATTCACCATTAAATGCTGAAACTGTGCAGCTGGTGGGCTTTGAATCTCACAGATGAAAAAGTCAGTGCCACTTATGGCTTCTTTGGCTGTCATGATGCAGGGGTATTCAATCTCTTCATGAACAACCCACGCTGACAACTCTGCTTCTGTCATCTCCAGTTTGTCTGCCTTTTTCTGAAATCAACACACAAACAAATGCAGAGCGTTTCAGAAGTGATGTCATATGTTTGTACAAGTGTGATTAAAAAAATATGCTTACCTCTATGGTGATGCGGACATTATTCCCTGTCCTCGTGGATGTGAATTTGGTAAACTCAGGGTCTGGATAGTAGGTTATTTTTGTGGAGCAGGCCAAGGTTCGATTTGCTACTTTGAAAAGCACAGTGCTGGTAGAAATCCACTTTTCAGCTGCAGGTGAATCATAGATGAGATTCTGCAGAGAATTGAGATACGTCCTGTGTTTATATAATATATTCTGTCCATGACATGACTCAGCATGAAATGGAATAAAACAATACGACAGCAGAATTATTTAAAATAACACACGTGGACATTTTGTAAAGGGAAACGCATCGAAGCTATTGAGGCAAAAAGACATTTTTGTTCTCATTGTTGCGTTCCCCAGTGATCACATGATGCAAAATTGTTTGCACAGTTTTGGTGATGAGGAGAGAACATACAGCATGTGGCCTAAAAATTTTTTTAAACCTTTAAATAAAAATCCAGTATGGTAGTGGCAACAATTGACATGACAAAAATTAAAATGTCTCGGCTTTGGGGCCTCTCATGGTGTCAACAGTCACAGGAATTATTTGTTAAAGGAAAATACATCAACAGTTATTGGGTAAAACCTGCTGCAGTGCCCCCTAGTGGTCAAATGCAACAAGATTATTTGTATTTACTCAAAATCGTCTCAATGACCCAAGTTTCAGTTTTGTCAATCAGATGAAAAACTAAAACCCGTCTCACAATTTTTGTGAGGTTTTGTCTGAAGATCTCCTACTTTTAGTTAAGATTGGAAAAATATTTTAATAAAATCCAAAGTGGCTGAAAATGACCTCAAGGTCAATGAGTCAATGCTTTGAACTTGACTGGATCCAACAATCCAATGAAACACATCCATCCATCCATCTGTCCGTCCATCCATCCATCCATCCATCCATCCATCCATCCATCCATCCATCCATCCATCCATCCATCCATCCATCCATCCATCCATCCATCCATCCATCCATCCATCCATCCATCCATCCATTTTCTTTCACTTGTTGTGTTGTGGTGGCAGCAAGTGAAACAGGTCTTTCTAGAAAGCCTTCTCCTTGGCAATGTTTTCCAGTTCCTCCTGGGGAATCCTAAGGCATTCCCAGGCCAGATGAGATGTGCAACATCTTTAGGCCAGTTCTGAGGCAAACCTCCAAATAAAAACAACTAGGAGGTATCCTACACAGACGCCTGAACCACCTCAGCTGGTTCCTTTTGACATGAAAGGTATGGACTCTACTCTGAGCTCCCTCCAGATATCTGAGCTCCTCACCCTGTCTCTAAGGCCGAGCCCTGCCACTCTGTGGAGGAAACTTATTTCAGCCACTTGTATCTGCGATCTCATTCTTTTGATCACGTGATAGAACTCATGGCCACAGGTGAAGGTTGGAATGTAGATCAAATGGCCAATCAAGAACTTCACCGTCTGGCTCAGTGATACCTCATTTTTAAAGTATGGGCTCATAATTCAAAAGTTATGTGCATAAACACAACTCCAATTTCAACCAATTGGTGGTGCTAGAGTGCTCAGAAACTTGATGAGAAGAATCAGGGACTTTCACTTTACCAGATTTCACAAGCTTTGACTAGTTTTACAGGGCCGCTATATGCATCAATGGTAGAAGAACAAAGTAGAAGTCACAGAAGGAGATGATGTATAAGAAAGCATAGAAACACTCTGAGTGTGAACGTACCTTCACTGCTTTGCCACATTGCTGTGACATAATGTATTTTAGGTTGGCATGTGATAAAATGTGATAATGTACTGTAATGCAGCAGGGAATGATATAACATAACATTATTAATAATAACACTCCAGTGGGACGTTGTGTGTGTCTACAGACAAACCTGATAGCTGCTGTCTTTGGGGAGTTGGACTTCCTGTGGGGCGTGGCTGTGGATGACCTCTTCCACAAACTCCAGGTGGGACCCCATGAGTGTGATCTTCCTCTTCCCACTGCAGGACAGAAAGCAACAGCCAGTCAGAGAACATGTCGTCTTCACTGGTTCGCTGCAGGGCCTTTTCCAGTTGACACCTGTGCAGTTTGTAAGCAATGGAAAAAGAACAACTCCACACATACCTGATCCAGGTGCTGCCTGGTGCAACGTTGGTGCAAGACGGCGCGGAAAGGTAGGTGATTTTAGTGTTGCCATGGCAACTACCATCTGGGACCAGAACGCACACTTTGACCACACCTTTATTACCTGTACTAGGAATGTGGAACGTCAGACTCATGCCGGTGTTGTTCCATACAGGAGATCTGACCGGAGCACACAGGATGACAGAGAACAATGTAGTAAAAACAGCAACATGCAAAAAATCTAATGTACGCTAACCGGAGCTGGTTGTAAAGTGCCTCACTCTTGTGGAGTACAGCCCAGGTCCCCCTGGATTCTTACTCCAGTCACTTCTTTGAGGTTACGACCTGACAACATTGCGTGGTTTCTGCCGTAGAACGACACGACACTGGGTGTGATGGAGGAGATCTCTGGCCTCTGACAGCAAAACACACAGAAATATTCAGCTTTAATACAATACTACCGTCTGCTGATGTTATAACCTTTACTGAATGGGAATAAGGTGGGTTTCAGACTCACAGAAAAGCTCCCTCTATACTCCTCTTTCTGGCAAACTCTGTCCTGCAGATGGAATAAATTGAGCAGGTTTACATGACGATCAATGTAAAGGTACTATAAAAGTTGATCCAGGGTCTGTTGGGGCTGCTGTTAGCTTAGCTCAAGAACTGGCAACAGTTGAGAACAGTTCGCCAACTGTACACCAACTATAATAAAATATAGTCTAATTAATAGATGACTTCTGTGTTGTGTGTGCTGCTTTAATGTGTGCAGAAACAGAAAATACTATGTTTTGGTCTGATAAGCTCTTACCTTAGTTTTGTCACAGACAGAATCAGAGAATTACAGCCAGCTGCTCAGTCCTGGTGTTTTATAACTTTTTATTCTCGTTGTTTTATTGTCTTTTAATTAGATTAGCCTTTAAGTTTTTGTGTTGTATTGTGTCCCACTAGTTATACAGCAACTCCTGGTTCAACTCCTGCTTTTAAATGTTCATGAATTAATTTGACTTTGAATTTTATTGCAGAGCCTGGCTTACGATTCAGTTTTTAATTATGTAAATGTCTCAGAATGAATGATGTTAGATCGATATAGATATGATAGAAATGTAGTAAAGAACACGTGCGCAACACGTATGAAGTGTGGAAAAGTCTCTGTTAGATAAAAACATGCATCATTACATCTCCCACTCCCTCATCAGCCCAGGAACATCCACGTTTGCTCCATCCACATCCAGCCTTGATACACTGTTGACACCTGAGGAGACAACAAGCACATACTGGTGCTGAAATCAGCATCAATACAAAGCTAGTGATATGGATCACAATAACTTAGAGGTATAATGTCAGAAAAGGCTGAAAATCTGGAAGCAAGGGTGCCAGAAAAATAAACTGAGAAACAGTCATATACTGATATATTCAAAAACTGTAGAAACTGTGAAAAAAGCAAATACCTATAAAGTAACTGCTTTTATCTGATTTAAACACAGTAAAACAGTGTAGGTTTACTGTCACACACTAAAAGGACAAAATACTATTTGTAAAAAAAAACAAACTTTTGATGTGGACATTATTTACAGTTTGGGCCTTTTAAAAACATTTAACATATAAATAATTACTTTTTAAATATTTTACCTATTTTGTAATGGTATCGATAATTTAACAAAACAGAGAGAATCTGTAAAATAACTGAATTGATGTTAAAAATTACTGCTAAAATTGTTTAAAAACCTTCATTTTTGAAGTGCATTAGTGTATCAATGTACCTTTTTTAGCTCTCTTCTGTTATTTATATGAGACATAATTTGTCAACAGTGTCTCTGATTGCTTGAAAACATGAATGAACTTACAAATCAGAACTTGGTGGTCCACTGATGGCAGCACAGTTGGTTACTTTCAGCTGTTCTACCACTTGCATCGTCCCAAGTCTGATCTTTACTGTGACAAGCAGGCCTGTTATGGAACAATACAACGGTGAACGTTTGGTCATTGATTTCTGCAGTATATGTGTTCATGTGCTGTCACACTGTATGAGAGACAACAAAGATTTGTCCACTAGAATATTTCATCTGTCAGAGTCGGCTCCATCGTATTTCTGATGGGTTGTTTTTAATATTTTGGGCAATTTTGCAAAATAATGATGTAATTAACATGATTATTATGTTGATCATGTCACTGACCGTCAGCAGGAAGGATGCCATTAGAGAGGATGCAGGTGCATTGTGGGAACTGTGGAGGAAGAGGGTTATTCCTCCTACAAAGCTCCCTGGAAGTTGCAGAGAACTGACAGGCAAAGTTGGACGGGTTCTGGCCCATAGTCAGGTGTGTCTTGACTTTTAGTGTGATCTGAGAAAGAAAGCAGTATGACTGATAAATACCTCATAGTTAGAATTGATCCAGTTATCAGTGTGTGTGAGAGCTGTACCTGTCCACTGGAGTCCATTACAACGCTGTGGGAAACCAGTTTCTGCTGGAAATCATCAGAAATGGACAACCAGTCTGAATCTTTGCAATCATCTTCAAAGGTGCAACTGGGAAAAAGGAAAACAAGTTAACATCAAGTTTAGAATTCTTTCAAGACGCAGATGTTGTTTTACTGACCTTGTTGTAGAGACACACCAGACACAGTGTGGATCCTGAGCAGACCAACACTCCTCAGTGTTCTTGTACGTGCTGCACTTTGCCACAGCTACACGCTCCATCTGCAACAAAACATTCACAAACACTTTCAAATACAGACAAAACCACAAGTGACACTGAGACAATAAGAAGTCAGTAGTATGAGTAGAAATACCTGCTTTCTAAACGGCACATACACATGTTTGTGATCCACTTGATCCAGATGTATTCTGGGAAACACTTTGCGGTCGTCATCCACACTGTAGAGCACCGTGGGACAGGCGCTGTGATAGTTCCTGTCCACAGCAAGCTGACAACAACAATGGAGCTCTGTTAGGTTTCTGAGAGACTGTGCTACTGTGTGATGAACTATTAGGGGTTGAACTGAAAATGGTGAATTCTGCCTAATTAGAAACAGTGGTAGCTACTGTGATAAAAGAGATAAATGTCAAATAAGAAATCTAGAAAAATGCACGTCAGATTTCATCTATTTGTTCCCTTTATTTATGACCAAGTATTCATGCTGGACAGTCAGCAGACTATAGTACGACCAGCTGTGAGCTCAAAGGGGTATTTTGATCTGACAAGAGAGCCGCAATGATTTCTGACTTCATATCAAGCTTCATAATACTGTCCAGTTCAATGTTGGTTTTGTTTTTGGGTTAGTTTGTTTTTTCCGTTTGCTGTCAATAAGCTCCACCACCAGATCAGACTTGGGGCATTTTCAGCTTACGAGTCAAGTTTGTGTTTTGAGGTTTGACTTCAGGAAGGGAAACTGTGGGTGGAAACAACAAGCGAGGAAGAAAAAAAAGTTGACTACTGCACAGAGAAAACCTCCCCCCAAATTGAGAAATCATTAACTACAAGCATTTCCCCACACTCACAAACTACCCTACACAGAATGGGGATAAAATATAAGCAATCCACGCTGTACGTATTTGGACACTTTCTTTCAATCCATGCATCAGCACATTCACTTTGAAACAAAATAAAGGATACTATATTGAAGTGCCAAGCCTCCGCTTTAAGTGGAGCAACTTTGTAGTGCCCAAAGTTTGTTTTACTATAGTTGTTGGACTGTAGTTTATGAATAACTTGTTCTGCTTTGTGATGCATCATAAATGTGATCATGTAGTCAGGAAGAAACTTGTATTTTTGTATTTAAATTAAGATTTTCTCTCCTTCTGCCTGAGTCACCTCTTAGAGAGTATACTTATGTGGGACAAAGTGGGATTTTACCAATACTGAGGCACATTATGTGTCTTTTTTTGAGACACATAATTCTGGTGAAAGTCATATGTAGGCTACTATCTTCAGCCCCGTGTTACAGTGGTAATAATTCTGGTAAAAATGGCTAAAAATGCCTCCCACTGGCTTCACTCAAGTGGAAGTAGTTTCCACAAAGCAGCAAATTCCAGAGCTCAGAAATACTGGAAAGTATGGAAAGTAGGTCCATCTTCATATACAGCCTGTGGTAGTTTCCCAGTCTTACTTGTAGCTGCATTTCTTTTTCTTCGTGGTATCTGCTATTACACTATGCTAAAATCTGTATAGGTTTTGACTTTTTTGGTGATTATCAAGTCTCCCTGTTGGTCACAGGGAAGCAAAGACAATGAAAGATCTGCATTTGACACAGTTCCATGGCCTTTCCTGCTTCCTTTACTGCCATTGAAAAGAAATAAATATGATTTTTCACGCTCACCTTGATGAGCTGCCCATCTGCCGTCCCAATGAAGAAAACCATCCAGGCCTTCTGCCTCACTGCCAGCACGGAGGTCATGTTGTTCTTCCTGAAGAGCACCGCTGTCGGTGTCAGGGTCTTTGGCTGAGAAACAGAAACACACTGATCATTATGTTTGGATCAAAGGATATTTATAGCTAGTAAAAAATAGACCTTTAGGGTCCTGCATAAGCAAACAGGGGGTCACTGCTCAAAGCATAGTTAACTACTGCTGCTGGATCACTGAGAGCTCAAAGTGAGCCATGTTCAGTCATCTTTGTGACTTTCTCTCTGGTTTAATACAAGGCACAACAGGGAGGTGCGACTAGACAAGACAATTTATTTGGGCACACATTCATTATTTTTGTTTATACCTACCATCATTTTGGATTCTACTTGGATGCAGTTTAAAAAGAAGGAAATCTCTGTCACCTAACAAATAAAGCTTGAACCATGTAGCTCATGGGGTCCACACACTGTTCACAGCTAACAGTGCTTCATTCAGTGCTTGTACACACAGAATGTTCTTAAATGGCTCCTCAGGCTCTCTGGCTCCGGACGGTTCTTCATATACTTAATAAAGTGCTGATGGTTTTTCAGTTTTTAATAAAATCATTTGCTGGCAGGTAATAAATGAATAAATAAAATCATTTATTTATTGTTGATAAATCTGTGGAGAAATGCCCATCACAATTTGCCACACCCAAAGTTGGCTTTGTTTCATTGACTTTAATTGTGTTGCTTTAACAAGATACTTTGTGTGTGTGTATATATATATATATATATATATATATATATATATATATATATATATATATATATATACATATATATATTATTTAAAAATAATAATTTTTAAATAATAATTTATTTAAAAAATATTATTTTTAAATAAATAATAATTTATTTAAAATTATTATTATTATTAATAATAATAATTTTAAATAATAATTAAATTGGATTTATAAAATTCAGACTTACATTTGTATTTTAAAAATGCAATTTCCCTTCAATTATGGAAAATTACATCAATCAAATATAATAAATACATAATTAACAAACTATAAAAATAAAATAAAAATGCTAATATAATATAATATAATATAATATAATATAATATAATATAATATAATATAATATAATATTGATGTACACAGACGTGTATTTCATTCTGTCTGGATTCAAAGAACCGTTTTCTTTAAAATGAAATTAAATTTAAATTAAATAAAACAATAAATATATGCTCTTCTTTTTCAAAATTAATGAGAAATCTCAACTTTGTTCATGAAAACGGTAAATATATTACACATCTGTAGCGACCTATTTTCCATGTTTTATTGTTGCTCTGTCTTTGAGAAGCACCTTGTAACTTTATTTTAAAAGTCGCAGCAGAAATTAAGTGTATTATTGTAATTACTATTAATGTATTACTATTATTATTGTTAATGTTACATTATTATTTTCATATTTATGCTATTATTATTATTATTATTATTATTACTACTACTACTACTACTACTATTATTATTACTTATGTTGTTGTTGTTATTGTCGTTGTTGTTACCATTATCATTATAATTATATTATTATTATTATCATCCTCATTATTATTATTATTATTATTGTTATTATTATTATTATTCTTTTCTAAAAAAATGAGTCTGTTGTACCCACCGTCACTTTTGCCTGAGAAGACGCAGATGTAGAGAAGAAGTCTGGATCTGTGTCGCCCTGTCCGCTCACATCGGGGCTGATGTCAAACACCAACAGCTCGGTGTTGCTCTCTCCTCCGTTCACACTGAACACTCCGCTCCAAAGCACCGGCTGCTCCCCGGGGATGACCGAGGAGGCCAGCAGCCTGCTGCCTTCACCAGCACCATCAGACGCACTCAGAGTGGCGCCCTTCACTGACTTCAGAGTGTCGATCTTTGACATTTTGCCATCAAGCCAAAGCAGACGGACTCTGTTGCTCTGATCTTCTGACACCACGTTGGAGAGCAGATATATGACTGAACCGATCTGAAATCCGTCCACAAACTTCACATCGCCTTTGCTTTCGATCACAGTTGTTCGTAAGCCGTCTGTCAGAGCAAATATTCCTCCGTTCTGATTCTGTAAAGCATCATGAAGGTTGATAGTTTTGGAATCAGAGTAACACCTGCCCTTGTCGGGTCCGTCTTGGTGCTGATGGATCGCAGTCAGGATGTAAGTTTGGCTCTTGCTTGGATTCTTCTTCACATCCACCAGAAAGCCCACGGAGCCGCTGCTGCGCCTCAGAGGACCCACCTGGATGTGTTCACTGTACAGCACCTTTGAGATGTTGTGCAGATCCAGAACCTCGCAGTAGCCGCACTGGTTGTCGGTCATCCCGCAGCTGAACATGGAGTTGTCCTCTTCAAACGGCAGCAACATGTTGACCATGAAAGTTGCGTTCCAACCGGCCGTCTCAGAAACCCGGTAAAACCGCTCATCCTCCGGCTTATCTGCCTCCTTCAAGATTCCTCTCTGGGTCTGACTGCGGACCAGAGTCAGGTTGTGGTTCAGGTGGTACAGCTTCGTGTCCGTGGCGACGTAAACCCCGCTGCTGACCACCGCGAAGTGACGGATGTCTCCATCAAAAAGGAAGCCTCCATTGTGCTGCAGGCAGCGACCCTGTTCTCCCCACAGAACAGAAAGCAGACCGAGCAGCAGGATCATGTTGTAGCAGCGGTGGCAGCTCGAAGTTCACACTCACACTCTGAAGGTCTGCATGGCACTCCGCTCTCCGACACACTGACAACACAGTCATGCGTAAAAGCGCAGAGCGCCTCCGCTCAAAGGAGAAGGGCTGAAAGTGGGAGGGACGGATCTATCTATCTATCTATCTATCTATCTATCTATCTATCTATCTATCTATCTATCTTGGATCAGAGCTCTTTTCCTGTGAAGCAGAGTGGTGCAGACACTTGTAGTCACTGATTCAGCTATGAGTTCTTCAGCACAGTGTTTGACATGATGTGAGGCCATCTTCCAAAGGTTCAAGCTGGACCTTTCAACACACTGGAGTCAAGATTTGATGTGTGTTTTTTAAAACAGTGTCTTTTTCTTTGCCACTCTCTCATAAAGCTTTGACAAGTGACAGCAGGCGGAGGTTGTCTCTTGCATTTCAGGCACTGAAGCCTGAAACTCTTTCAGAGGAGTCATAGGTGTCTTGGTGGCCTCACTTACTGATCTCTGTCTTACAGTCACTCATTTTGAGGACAGCCTGCTCTTTACGTGTGTGCCTTGCTCCTTCCATTTCTTACTGATGGATTTACCTGTGCTCTAAGGGATATTCAGTGGGGCTACTTTTTAATAACCGTTTCACAGAGTTGTTAACAGTGTTC